>JABMCL010000054.1:1132500-1145000 GCA_018857735.1 Alviniconcha marisindica | reverse complement strand
GCAATGTTCATTATGTTTATGCATGTATGTGTGTGCCTACGTGCAATGTTCATTATGTTTATGCCTGTATGTGTGTGCCTACGTACAATGTTCATTATGTTTATGCTTGTGTGTGTGTGCGCCTACGTGCAATGTTCATTATGTTTATACCTGTATATGTGTCCCTACGTGCAATGTTCATTATGTTTATGCCTGTATATGTGTCCCTACGTGCAATGTTCATTATGTTTATGCATGTATGTGTCTGCCTACGTGCAGTGTTTATTATGTTCAAGCAAATGTGTGCCTGCGTGCACCGTTCATTATGTTCATGCATGAGTGTCTCTGCGTTCACTGTTCATTATGTTCATGCATGCATGCATATGTGTGTGTGTGTGGATGTGTGTGTGTGTGTGTGTGTGTGTGTGTGGAGAGAGAGAGAGAGAGAGAGAGAGAGAGAGAGAGAGAGGAGAGAGAGAGAGAGAGAGAGAGAGAGAGAGAGAGAGAGGGAGAGGAGAAGGAGAGAGAGAGAGAGAGAGAGAGAGAGAGAGAGAGAGAGAGAGAGAGAGAGAGTGTGTGTGTGTGAGTGTGCGTGTGTGTGTGCGTGCGTGTGTGTGCGTGCGTGAGTGCGTGCGTGCGTGCGTGAGCGCGCGCGTGCGTGCGTGCGTGTGCATGTGTGCGCGTGTGTGTGTGCATGCACTGTTCATTATGTTCATGTATGTGTGTGCCTTACAAAATCGGATGCCTCAGTTTCAGTGCCATTAACTCCTGTGTTCCAGCTTTTTTCCAGACATCCCGCATCTGTATTCTCCATCTTCGTCTCTTCGCTCCAGTGCTGTCTCTCATTTTGGCCTTTCTGTCTGGAACTCACTGCCACCACACATTAGAAGTGATGCAACAATCAATACTTACAAGTCCGTTCTAAAAACACGTGTGTGTGTGTGTGTGTGTGTGTGTGTGCGTGCGTGCGTGCGTGCGTGCGTGCGTGCGTGCGTGCGTGCGTGCGTGCGTGCGTGCGTGCGTGCGTGCGTGCGTGCGTGCTGTGTGTGTGTGTGTGTGTGTGTGTGTGTGTGTGTGTGTGTGTGTGTGTGTGTGTAACTCAATGTATATATGCACAATTTAAACAAAATGAGATGGGTCAGTTATGACCATTTAACACACACGCACGCACGCACGCACGCACGCACGCACGCACGCACGCACGCACGCACGCACGCACGCACGCACACACACACACACACACACACACACACACACACACTCATACACGCGCACGCAACGGAAAAAAAGAAGAAGAAAAAAGACACGCTTAGCTCTTGTGTGCCTTTAATTGTCTAGATATTTTGCAAACATCCTACAGATTACAACAAACGACACTGAAAAACAAAACGCAGGAGACCAATACTGATGCTGCGATGACAGGACCAAGCTATGTTTATTTTGTTTTGTTTCAGTCTCCATAAGACTAAGTAAGTAACTTGGTGTTTTACGCCCAGTCAACCATTGGGGTTAGTTCAAGGCGATCCATAAGGCTAAGAGTTAAGAGTTCTCTGTACTGTACGCATTATTTGTCGGAATACTTAACCCCTTCACTGCCATGATGTGACTTGAAAACGACCAATAAACGTGCAACACTTAAACCTCCTTCAGCCTTTTTGTCTTCTTTTTTTTTAGCACCAACATGTGAAAGGATTTTCATCAAAAGACATAGCATTGAAAGTAGACGTTATAGGAGCGGAAAATATACTGTTTAAAGGCGCATCCGTGCATCTTTCAGCTCGGAAATTTGACAGGCTGGGGCAGTGAAGGGGTTAAGTAGCTTCTATGTGTATTGACAAGGACACTCAAAAGGAGGTAAGAGCAAGAAAGAGGATCCCGAGAAAAGAAGGAAAGACTGTAAAGATGCCGGACCAGCTTCTCTCAGTCCTGGTGACGGCCATCCCCGAACTCCAAGCACTGGTTTACGACATCCCGCCTCCAACCATTGCCACAGGCTTCCTCATTACGCCATAGGACAGGTTTTTTTTTTCCCGTTGGCCCTCAAATGGCAGTAAGTTTGTAGCAAACAACTCAAATTATATCAGGCCTTTCTTTTAAACCACCCACGTTGCTTACGCCAGCACAAAGAAAACCAAACTCGTTTGAATCGAGATGGAACTCTTTTTTTTTCTCCCCCTTTTAAAAATGTTTTTTAGATGATTTTTTTTTAAACCCGGGGCCGACGCGTCTCCTGTTTACGTGCGTGCTTGGACGCAATGTTGCTTCCACAGTCTTTTTAGGACCCAAACCTTTCGGAAGGCGCTGCTCAAATGGCAGTAAGTTTGTAATAGACAATTCAAAATATGTCTCGCGTTTATTTTATAAACGCCCACGTTGCTACACCAGCACTTAGAAAAACGAAAATCGTTTGAATCGAAACGGAACTCTTTTTTTTAACCCTGGGCGGACGCGCTTCCTGTTTACGTGCTTGGACACAATGTTGCTTCCATAGTCTTTTTAGTACCCAAACCTTTCAGAGGGCGCTGACAGCGTCGGTAGACAGCTGCGGTGAGATAAATAGTGCCCCATCAGTGGGGTGACCAGTTCTGGCAGAGTCTGGAGGAAGGTGCCAAAAAGACAGGCTGGCAGTGCGGGTCATCCCAAGACAAAAAGAAGTTATAATGCGCGACAGGGAAATGACCATGTAAAATACGTCTGCTGTTAAATGGACGCATGTACTTAATTTTTTTTTTACATGTTTAGTTTTCATGACTTTGTTGTTGTTGCTGCTGCTGGTTTTGAGTGGGTGTGCTGAGGAAAGCAAACAATTCAACAACATTTTAATCATCGAGAAGAACGAAAATAAACAAAACAAGCCAAGTCAAGGCATGATACACGCAGGTAAATAAATGTAGCCATGTTCTCTCTCTCTCTCTCTCTCTCTCTCTCTCTCTCTCTCTCTCTCTCTCTCTCTCTCTCTCTCTCTCTCTCTCTCTCTCTCTCTCTCAACCTATACATAGTTACCTATCGCTTACAATATATAAATTATGCGAGAACAAGTTGCAGTTAACAATGCAACAATCACAGCAACAACAACACATTACAAATCTAACCAAATCGCAAATATTATTTCGCAGGGATAATAAATACGATGCCAACGTAATAATAATAATAATAATAATAAGAATAAGAATAAGAATACATACATACATACATACATTTTCTATAGCGCTATTTCCCGCTGAGCGAGCTCAACGCGCTTGAATATACACTATTTACACGTACTTACTAACATATCATATACAAGCAATCGCATAATACATACTTAACAAATGACACTAATATAAAACAAGTACTTGTAAAACAGCGCATAAAATAGCTATTATAAAACATAAATACGTTACAATATAAAAATAATATAAAAGAGGTACATAATTATAAAGCAGTGTACTAAGTAATTGTTATTATTACTACGCTAAAACGCGCGCGCGCGCGCGCACGCACGCACGCACACATACACACACATGTATCTCCCTTTATTACTCTCTCTCTCTCCCTCTCCTCTCCCCGCCCCCCGTTGCCTGAACTCTCTGTCTGTCTGTATGTCTCTCTTTCTCTCCCTCTCTCTCTCTTAGCGATCATGAGACATTCAACTAACACATTCAAGAAGCACATTCCCGTGGTATGTACCGGAAAAATTAGTTTGTTTCCCTGTCTGTCTGTCTGCCTGTCACACACACACACACACACACACACACACACACACACACACACACACACACACACACACACACACACAAACACGGTTACTGAGAGAGAGAGAGAGAGAGAGAGAGAGAGAGAGAGAGAGAGAGAGAGAGAGAGAGAGAGAGAGAGAGAGAGAGAGAGAGAGAGAGAGAGAGAGAGCATCAGTCAACTGAAATAATTCAATAACAAGTTGGGGGCGGGGCAGAGGTATTCCACCAACACCACTTCCCCAGTCTCCGGTCCACACGACCACACAACCCTACACTGCGTTTTCAGACAGCAGTGCACCTCACAAGGTGACGTCAGAAGCTTCAGAATACTCGGTGATCGAGAAGGAGACCTGTTTATGCCAGTGCTTGTTTCGGTGAGCTTGGCCGTGTTTCAAAGTCACAGTGGCACCTGAAACTGAAACCTGTACATTCTCTGTACATTTTATTAATTTTCGGAGTGCATTTCAAATTTCTGCTGTTTCTTTTTACTCATGCACAAAAGCATATTGCTTTGGCTTGCACTCAAAGGAGACACATTTCCTGGCTCGATATTTAGATCCATTATTCTTTAACGGTAGTATTTTGTTTCCCCAGAGGCTATTCAAGGGAGATCTTCAAACACAATGATATATGATTCAGACCAGGTTTTCACGTTTTCCATTAGTCGTGACAGCAATTATGAAGGTCTCTTGTTGAAACTGATCACGATCGCGTGGGACCGATGATACCCAACTCAACAGTCTATGTCGTTAACACGTAGATCTGTTTATTTGACCGAGTTGAAACTGTGAATGATGGTTAACTGCACTGATAAGACCATGCGCATAGGTCATGCTGTTTGTAATTTTGTGCATATTCCAGGAAAATAATTTACGTGTTTTCTGCCGCGGTAAAGATGAATTGGAGTTTTTTAGGACTGGGATTTCTGAAATAAATTCCTTGACTTGCTAGCCTGAGTACGTATAGTCCTTTTGATGCTTCAAGCATTGATAGTTTTGACTTGTGTACTGTGTTTGACAGACTAGCTTAAACAGACAATAAACAGGGACTTGCCGCGAGGGGGGGGGGTGGGGGGGTGGGGAGATTTTTGGTGAGATTGTAAAGGTCATAGCAGAGAATGCATTTAAACATTTAATTAATATAAAACCAACACTGAACAGACAAGGGTACTAAGTTAACTGTGTGACGTCAATGCAGAGTCATTAATTCCCTTTGTCGATTCTTTATTTGATAGTTAACTTCCTTTGAAGCGTGTATGTTATCTGGGCGAATCACAGTATGAAAAATGTCAAACAAACTCCAGTGGAGTGCACTGAAAATACGACTCCATTTTCGAGTTTGCCAAGATACCAGGCCGGACTAAAACTAATCCGATCACATGTAAAGTCTGAGTCAATGCTCACGACAAATATATATACATTATTTATTTTTAAGTAAAAAGAAGATTGGAGAGAAAAAAAGGTTAAAAAAAGAAAAGAAAACGGAGAATGAACTGGCAGTTTATCCCGTCTTTGTTTCTGTCTGGAAATATCTTTCTCAGTTGTGAATAAGTGAAATGTTGAGATGTGCTAATTATTGACCTTTTTTGGGTTTGATTGTGTTTGATACTGACTGTTGTGTTTTTGTGACTTGCATTTCAGGCCTGGAATGGAATAGTACTGACTGTGATTCGTCCTGAGGTAACCCTCTGCTGTTGTCAGGACGTACACATTCTGAGAACAAAATCACCTTCCAGTCGTACAATGACACGGACGGTTATTATAGTAAGCATCTTGGCGTTTTACGCCCGCTCAACCCGTGGTTACTATGGAAGTGTTGAGAAGACGGTGCAGTATGTGTGTTTATGTAATTAGCAGGATTTTATTGTGCTCTTTGTTCTGCGTATATTTTGTCGACTCTATTGTTTTTGTATTGTGCGCTTCGAGCTCACGTTCGGTGTAAGCACCTGATATATACTCGTTTACATTACATAACAGTGTAAAATTTGCACCCCGAAAGAAATTGTGTGTGATTTTGAACGTATCGGAACAGGATTGAACGCAACAAAAGTGGGAGTAATTTGAATAGTTTGTTTTGCTTCTGTATAGAGCTATAGGTGATTAGGTCTTGTCAGACTGCCTGGCAATACTGCTGTCGGGTTTCAATGGTGGTAGAGTTGTGATCAATACACATTACAAAACAAATTCTTTAGCAGAAGAAAACACAACCATTAATAATGCAATCATTTGAGTGAACTGAACACAACAACATTATAACGGCGTTCCTTCTTATGGATGAATGAATGCTAATTTGTAATGCACATAAACAGACAGACAGACAGACAGACAGACACACACACACACACACACACACACACACACACACACCACACACACACACACACACACACACACACACACACACACACACACAAGCATGTTCACAGTGCAGTGGTTGGGAAAAAGAAGCACACACACACACACACACACGCACACGCACACAGCACGCCACACACACACACATGCTGGGGGGGGAGGGGGAGGGTGTGCGTGAAGGGGTGGTGTAGTGGGGGGTCGAGGGCGGGGGAGGGGGTGGGGACGAGGGGGACGTTTATCTGCACGTGTGTGTGTGTGTTGTTAGGGGTGGGGGGGGCGTCATTTCTCTGCACGGGAGGAGGGGTCGGGGGCCGTGGGGGTGGGGGAGGGAAGAGGGTGGTGTTTTGCCCGGGGGTGGATGGCGGGGAGGTGGGGTTGGGGGGGGTGGGGGGGGGGGGGGGGAAAGTGTTAGAGGTATACGGGTTAGACCACACTCCGAGCATCGCTTTCCGGCACCTTCCTCCAAAGGAAGGATGTCGTAAACCAGTGCTTGGAGTTTGGGGTTAAACCTCTTTACCCTTGGTGATCTGGGTGTAAGGGTAATATTCCTGTACTTAGGGTCGCTGTGTGTGGGTTGGGGTGGGTGGCTGGCTGGTTAGGCCTTTCCCCAGGGATGGTGAAGTAGGTATCGGCTCTCTTTGCCCGAGGGGGTGGGTGGGGGTCGATTGCTTTGCAGAATTGTCGACGGCGATGTCGATGACCTTCCCAAGCGAAGCCCACTGTTTACGGGTACTTTCACCACGACACAGCTTCCTGGAGGTTGGCCACTCGGCAGCTCAGAGGATCGAACCTGTGCAATTGAAGATCGTAGTTTTTTCCCGTTTCTTTCTAAAGAACCGTGGAGTGGTGTTACCGTCACAAGGAGAAGGGACAATTGATTGAACACACAGTGGCAAGCATCTATAGTCTCTGCACGAACTCGCGGGATATTCGCAGTACTTTAATCGTCCGATTGTTATCATAATGGCGCAAATTATTCAGTGAAGAGGAGAGCGGTCATTGAACTCCTGTTAAAATGGGGTTTATACATGTATTGCGGGGAACTACATCTAGTAATAATAATGAAATATTTAATTAAAGTGCGAACTTCCAAACTTAGAATAGAGCTCTGCGCGATGTGGAAAATTCAGATATAAATTATATCCAGGCTGAGAAACCTCAAGCAGAAAGCGGACAAAGACTACGAGCAATTCAAATCACAAGAAGCGAAAAACGGGCGCACACACACACACACACACACACACACACACACACACACACACACACACACACACACACACACACACACACACACACACACACACACACACACACACACACACACACACACACACCACACACACACACACACACCCACCACACACACACACACACACACACACTCACACACACACACACACCCCACACACACACAACACACACACACACACACACACACACACACACACACACCACACACACACACACACACACACACACACACACACACACACACACACACACACACACACACACACACACACACACACACACACACACACACACACACCACACAACACACACACACACACACCACACACACACACACACACACACACACACACACACACACACACACACACACACACACACACACACACACACACACACACACACACACACACACCACACACACACACACACACACACACACACACACACACACACACACACACACCGCAGCACGCCGCGACGCACACCAGCAACACACAACACACATACCACGCAACACACACACACACAGCACACACTGCCGCGGCACAGCACGAGACAGCTACGCACGCAGCACACACAAACAAGCATATCAGTCAACTGAAAAATTCTAGAATAAGTTAGGGGGTTAGGGTAGAGAAGTTGCTAGCAACAGCAGCATATCACAAGGGATTGTGAAAAACCTCTACGCTTCAATAGCAGAGGATTGTTCTTTTTATTCGTTTTTTTCTTTTTCTTTCTTTTTTCCTCACTTTTTATCTCCGCTCCGTACAACTGTGGCCCAGAACTGCACGTACTTGTTCATTGTGGGAACAGCGAATGGGCTGCAAGACCCGCCTGCACTTTTGACAACAGTCAGTTGAGAAATTGCAACGTAGCTAGCAGTATCTAGTTTGATCCTCACAAGCCCCACATCATCTGCTGAAAAAGCAATTGTACGACATGCGTTGCCGCTGTGATCGTAATCGTCATGATTAAAGGGAGGGGAAAAGGTATGCTCCATTTGAAACTCGGCGGGTTCGATACTTGTGATCTTCTTCGATACTTCTGACATCCGTCACATTCATTCCTCCCATGGCTTCAAAACGAACCGTGTTAAAGAGGCACCCCAACAAGCAGTAGCCTACCACAGAAACCGATTTCAGATTCGGTCTTTTTGCTCTCTCTTCCCCTCTCATCCCAGTTATATTCCTTCCCAGTTACTTTCCTTACATTCCTTCTGTGTGCCCGTGAGTTAGTGAGTTAGTGAGTGTGTGTGTGTGTGTGTGTGTGTGTGTGTGTGTGTGTGTGTGTGTGTGTGTGTGTGTGTGTGTGTGTGTGTGTGTGTGTGAGTGAGTGAGTGTGTGTGTGTGTATGTGCGCGCGCGCGCATGTGTGCATGTGCGTGCGTGCGTGCGTGTGCGCGCGCGTGTATGTGCGTGCGAGGAATACAATGTCATGTTATATATGAAGTTAATGTACTAATGTATACATTTTTGTAGATTCAGTAAAGCGCGGTGCGCTCACCCATGTCGGTGAGATACAGGTGCTATTGAAATGATTAACTGATTGACCGATGGTCACTTATATATATATGATACTGAAATGAGTGATTGATTGATTGATTGACTGATGATCACTTTTCTATACCGATATTCTCCGCTCTCGAGTAGACTCTAAATGAGAGACTTCCTTTTTACAGCGCGTTTTGAATATCTACCGAAGTGGTGTACTTGCAGTGCTGTATGGTCGTTACATGGCTGGTGCCACGTGAAATTGCTGCCATCTCGGCGCATTCTGTGTACACCATATCACCATGCTCCATATGTCACGTCACTTCATGCAAAGCCACATAAGTAGGGTGCATGCGTGTTCAGCTGTAACATGCCGCCTGCATCTTTGACAGGATGACCAGGATCTTTTGTGTGCTACTGCGGTAACGCGGGGGTGGAGCGGATACCAAAATAAGAGTCAGCACAGAAAGCTGATCCCAGAGAAGAAAACGATCCCGCCGCTCCTGCCGGGACTCAAACCCGCGACCTTTCGATCACGAGTCCGGCGCTCTAACCACTGAACTATCCCCGCTATAACGAACTCGATGCAGAGCACAATATCAGAGTCCAGGCGAGATCAAGATGAGGGAGGTGAGCTGGACTCTCAAGAAGAAGATCGACGCTTTTGCGGGTCCAGGCGAGATCAAGAGGAGGGAGGTGGTGCCGGACCCTCAAGTTAGCCCAGAAGAGATCAGGAATAGGGAGGTGGAGCTGGGCTTGAGAGTTGGACTTCTTTTGCATCTGTTGTTTCACAACAGCGGAGCTACGGACATTGTCTTTGTGACTGCACAGCAGTTGGGGCAGTAATTGCGTGGTACACTAGTTGCTGCACAATGGCGAAGCGGACACTGCCTTAACATTTTGTTGTTCTGGCGGCGGTCCACGGCATCTCGGTCTTCCATGTTGGCGCCTGCGATTGAGCCTTCACTCTTTCGTCCCCTTCCCCCCTTGTCCCCGTCCCTAATAAACGTGCTCGTTTCTGTGGACGTCTAGCAAAACAATTCCCTGCACAATGTCCACGGGGTCGGGAATGGGAGGGGTGGGTGGAGAGAAGGCGGGGTGGGGGGGGGGGGGGGGGGGGGAAGAGACGTTGAGGAAGCTAACACGACCTTAAGGGTGACTGCGGGTTTCGGGGTCCGGGTATTAACTGTGGAATTTCTCCAGAACAATAAATTGAAGAGGAAAGTCTGTGGCACCGGGAACCATTTACCACTTGATAAGAAACAATCAATACTTGTCACTGTGTAATCAGCCGTAGCGGGCACAAGAGTTAATACATATTTCACAAGACGCGCACAGACAGGAAGGTTCGTGACAGACGGCTTATGGTGAGGTATTGATTCTTAAAAACCGAAGGCTTGTTAAAGACTTAAGTCTTTCTTCCTTTGTAAGTGGCGGTTGTGTAAAGTCACCGTCCCACCACCCTTCCTGACACACACACACGTAATTATTATTGACTGCTTTTCTATAGCGCTGTTTTATCAAGAAGACTCGCTGCGCTTCACATGCTTCAGTGCATACTGGGTTGTTTTAGTGTTTTCTAATCCACCGAACTCTGACACGGACTACATAATCTGGAAGGTGCGTACGTGATCTCTTTGCATGATCTCTTTGTAGAGTCTGTATAGACTGTGGCTCAGGTCAAATCTCGAGGCGGTCGCAAAGCTTAGCACGCAGCGGTCACCCTTTCCACGCTTAACTAATTGGCTTTTGCGGGTGAGTGCTCTGTGCAGTTAAATGTAAATGTTTAGATGTGGCTGTAATCGACCTTTATTACTAAAAATAAAAAAATAAAATAAATAAATGAATGTTTACTTAGTTGCGCTTGCTGTTGCTTGCGTTGTGTCCAGAACTGTAGTCCGACTTTGCGATTTAATGACCTGTGTGTGTGTGTGTGTGTGTGTGTGTGTGTTGTGTGTGTGTGTGTGTGTGTGTGTGTGTGTGTGTGTGTGTGTGTGTGTGTGTGTGTGTGTGTGTGTGTGTGTGTGTGTGTGTGTGTGCGTGCGCGCGCGCGCGAGCAGGCGCGCAGAACAGGGGCTGATTACATCTAGTTACGCATCGATAAACCCTTAAGTCTGAGGCTCTGGTAGGGTGTTGCTTCGATTGACAAGTCTTCAACTAGAGTGATATTTTGATTAGTCTACCTCAACTACAGTGATGTTTGATTGGCTAACCTTCATCTACAGTGATGTTTTGATTGGCCTGCCCCAACTACAGTGGTGTTTTGATTGGCCGGCCTCAACTACAGTGATGTTTTGATTGGTCAGCCTCAACTACAGTGCTGTTTGGATTGGCCGGCCTTCAAGAGGCTGAGGTTTAATCGACCAGCATTAACTAGAGTGCTGTTTGGATTGGACAGCCTTCAACTTCCTTTCTGCTCTGTCTGTACATCGCTTGCTTCTCCTTGTTCTCTCTCTCTCTCTCTCTCTCTCTCTCTCTCTCTCTCTCCCCCCCCCCCCAAGCTTATTTTATTTTTTTTATTTTATTTTTTAGTACTTTAAATTCCCTTGCGCAAAATTTGGGTCGCCTAACCTAGATAAGGCACAGCAGCTGCAAGAGCAGCGCTACCCATTCCTATAGGTATGTGCTGTATTTTCGTGTGTGTCCAAACAGTATGGCATGGCTGTTTGGGATTTTTAACGTGCGCGCAGGTGAGATGCATGCGATTGCACACGGGGGTCTGTCGGTAGAATGGAGAATTCGAGAGACAAGGAAAATCCAAGCGACAAATGTAACGTGAAAACGTGTTCTTGCTCAAGCAGAGAACTCTGTAACCAGCCACCTATCGCGTATCTAGTAACTAGTATCTAGTAACTGAGACTGCGCAGGCGAATGTTAGGATATAAATCGCGATCATTCGGCACACCGAGTCTACTTGAATTGTCGAACTGCTCGTGACAGGTTCATCGTTAGTGACTGCTTTTGATTTGTTCTGTTACTTGGGTCACGTTTGTTCTTGTCTGATTCAAGCTAAAGATGACATCTTGGCATTATTGCAACCGAAACATTAAAAGTTGATTTACTTACTGTCTTATAATGCAGGGGGGCACACCCTACTTCCGGCGCAAAAAATGGCAGACAAAATGGTAGCCGAAATTCAGGTACAGGCTTCATTGTCCGGCGGTATTCTTAGAAACGGGGGAGAGAAGGGAAGAAAAGAAGAAAAAAAGGGGGGGGGGGCATGAACTACCTTCAGTACACGTGTTAATCAAAAATAACACTGTTCACGTCTTTAGCAATCAAACAAGGTTTGAACTTGATCGGCTAAGAACTCATTGCACTCACACACGCACGCACACACACACACACACACACGCACGCACGCACGCACGCGCACGCACGCACGCACGCACGCACGCACGCACGCACGCACGCACGCACGCACCACACACACACACACACACACACACACACTCACCAAACCCCACAGAGCCTGTAGAAGAGCGATGTGACCTTGAAATCAAGCTGAAGGTTACAGAACGGTATGAACGGGTGAAGCCGCTCAGTAGGCACTACATAATTATGTACCTTGTGAGCACAGTTTGACATGTAGCCGTCACGTTTACAGTGTCCGAGACAGGGCAGGACCCAGTAGATAGAAAATGTGAAACATCGTTGCCTTGATCTCTGTAATAAACAGTGGTAAACTCAGTCTGCAACGATGCCGGT
>JABMCL010000054.1:1117500-1127500 GCA_018857735.1 Alviniconcha marisindica | reverse complement strand
TCACATAGAATAACATGACTGGCTGTGTCGATCTGTAGGTATTCACATAGAATAACATGACTGGCTGTGTCGATCTGTAGGTATTCATATAGAATAGTATGATGGCCAGTGTAGATCTATAGGTATTCATATAGAATAGTATGATGGCCAGTGTAGATCTATAGGTATTCATATAGAATAGTATGACGGCCAGTGTAGATCTATAGGTATTCATATAGAATAGTATGATGGCCAGTGTAGATCTATAGGTATTCATATAGAATAGTATGATGGCCAGTGTAGATCTATAGGTATTCACATAGAATAGCATGACGGGCTGTGTAGATCTGTAGGTATTCATTTAGAAAAGTATGATGGCCGGTGTATATCTATAGGCATTCATATAGAATAGCATGACGGGCTGTGTAGATCTGTAGGTATTCATATAGAATAGTATGATAGCCCGTGTTGATCTGTATTCATATAGAATAATATAATGGCCCGTGCTGATCTATATTCATATAGAATAGTATGATAGCCAGTGTAGATCTATAGGTATTCACATAGAATAGCATGACTGGCTGTGTAGATCTGTAGGTATTTATGTAGAATAGCACGACGACCCGTGTAGATATATAGGTATTCATACAGAATAGTTTGATGGCCAGCATAGATCTATAGGTATTCATATAGAATAGCATGACGGGCTGTGTAGATCTGTAGGTATTTATATAGAATAGTATGATGGCCCGTGTTTATCTATATTCATATAGAATAGTATAATGGTCCGTGTTGATCTATATTCATATAGAATAGTATAATGGCCCGTGTTGACCTATATTCATATAGAATAGTTTGACGAGCCGTGTAGATCTGTAGTATTGACATAGAACAGTATGATGGCCCGTGCAGATCTATAGGTATTCAAGCAGAACAGTATGACGGACCATGTAGATCTATAGGCATTCATATAGGCTAGTATGAGTGCCGTGTTGAAACAAATGTTTTATTTTATCCTTCTGTCTGTTGGTTTCTTAACGTAGAAGGAAGGCGCGTGGAAATCAATCAATGAATATTTTATTTTATGTCTGTTCACATCGAGGTGATATTAGACAAAAAACAACAACAACAAAACAACAACATATAATTATTATTTATACTAATTTTCCCACAGGACTATGAACAATCGATTTGACAATAGTAGCAATAACATCAGTATTATACAAAATATCTCTTACATTGTGTGTAAGATCTAAAAGGCACGTGGAAACTGTGGTAAGGAAAGAGCGCAAACAACCCTCACGGACAACCCAACGGTCCCTCCGACTGCCGTGCGTGCTCTTGATACTCTGACAGCATGTATTGGAATAAGCACACAGGCCACAAGGACGGCGCAAATCATCTCGAAGAAGAGAAAAAGGACTGGTTTGTTATGAATGCAAGATGCCTTGGTGGCAGGAGGTAGCCAGGATTAACATTTTTGTCGAAGAATAGAGACATTTTTCAGTCACAGTTCATTGAGAAAGGTTTCAAGAAAGCCGAAAATTCTGAACAGAATGTGATGTTACTGTTATTTTTATTTACACTAAAGAATAGAGACATTTATGACAAAACAAATTCTTTTCTCCTGCAGTTTGACAATATCAATTTTGAAAGATCGATGACTGCAGTACAACATATGTGTAATATAGAAAAGATACCGTGTGAAAATATATTATTTTGCATGTAGAGAGTGTATGACCAGACTGGCGAGCCATACCGGATGCACTGTTTGTGTTTTACATAATGGCAACTGACCTTCACTCAGGGGAGATTCCATGTCATTCTTCATCGGAGGACTATTTGGAAGTAAGTTTGTAATATAATCGCCTTAGCCAAAACATAACACCTTTGAGTCAACACCAGCGCTAATTAACACATACAGGCAAGAAAAAACGGGCAAAACTTAGCGCGAATAACTAGGTCACTCGATCAGCAGTGTTTTTTCGCGGCGTCATTCAAAAGTTCGTCTGCTCGTGAGGTAGGTTTGTTGAAATGCACGTTCGTCTGCAGAAACACTAGAAGATGCGGGTCGTCTTTGTTTTGTTTGTGTGAACATCAGTGTTTCGGCTGCGTTCCGTGCGGCTCAAGAAAACAAAATTAACATCCTTTGGCTACGGTTTTATTCCTGAATAAAGCTAGATCTAAGGCAAGCTAGATCTAAACAAAAAGGAAATTGGGCGGTGCGGCTTGCTTTTTGCCAGTGTTTTGCTACTTTGGCACCTTTCAACACTGGTCGTATACCTCAGAATTGTTACTGGGCTCTTATTGGTGCCGCTAATTGGCTTAACTGACCAAAGCAACATATCCTTCTAGTGAGTAAGTAAGTAAACATGGTGCTTATCCTTCTTTTATTATTTATGTTTTTATGGCACATCGTCGCCAATCGCGAGTCAACGGAGACAAGCGTGTTGATCCAATATGTTTCCGCGACAAAATCCTGTTGTTCAGTGCGAAATATAATTATTGACAGTACCCATACGATGGATGAACATAGTGCTTGTGCAAAAGTCAGGAATGAATTCAGGGGGCATCTGTATCATCTGTGGGTAAAGGCTAACAAACAATTATTATTATTTTTTAAAGGGGGGGGGGGGGGGGAGAAAAGATTTAAAAAAAAATACTAGTCAGTAAAGCCGTTTGCTGATGGAAAGGAAATCTATGACTTCAGAAGAAGAGGGACAATGAACTTTTAAAAAAATCTAAAAAATCTTACAGTGTCGTGTACATTAAAATCAATAATAAAGGAATATTATGAAACGATAATTATTTTATTCCAAAAGCCTTGATATGCAACTGTCACAGCATGTATACTTGCTATTGACGGTGGATCTTCTCTCTTGCATCGTCTGGCGTGGATTTAAAAAATAATAATTTTTAAACCGACGGCCACCTGGTGCAGGTGTATGTAGACTTTGTTACCCTAAGCTATGGGAAAGCAACAATCGTCTTTTGACGCTCTCGGGGGAGAAGACATGGACCTACTGCTGGTTCTGTTATTTTATGTTCAACCTGAACACTGCGAAGTTTTGTTCGCGACAGGTACCGTGAAACACTGAAAGTCTGCAGCCAAAGTCTGGAAAGCAAAAGCAGTCCAGGCAGCAGTAGGACTAGGAGCAGACATCTGTGAGAACATCCTGTTCGGTTATACAGTGGGAGGCGACGACACTACAAGTAGCCCTTTCTCTGTAGGAAAAGGCTTGCCCATGCAGAAGGTAAAATAATCTCCTCTGTTCCGAAACTGTGCGAAAGTGTTTACCGCGAAGTCAAACTCGCAAGAAAAAAGAAGAAGAAAAAAACAACCCCATAGAGGCTCTTGTTCTGTTGTATGGCGGAAAACAGAATGACTGCTAGAACACGCTTCTACCTGACAAATAGATACCAAAATTATTCATCTGTACATCAGTAGAAGTTGCAAGTTATCCCAAACCTCATCTGCTAAAAAACGTCACTCTTTGCGAACGTAGTTTCAGTACAACAGTGGATGTCCATGAAAGAAGAGCCTCTTGACGTGGATCCCACAGAATGGGGTTGGGAGAACAAGCAATTAAGGCATCATATTTCAACGGTGTATAGCTGCTGCAGCTGCTCCAGTGGGCTTGCTCCACGTGGTGAAATACAACTGCAAAACGGACTGCCACTCTGCCAAGTGTTCGTGTAGAAAACATGGCTTGGTCTGCACAATGGGATGTGGGGAATGCAGAGGAGAAAGTTGCATGAACTCCCCCGGGAACATGGACCCAGACGATGCTGTAAACATGAATGAAGAATGTCGAGAACAGTGACTCGAGCTGGAAAACATAGTCTGTGTCTGTTTAAAGTGCATACTTTATTTTAATTTTATTAGTCAACCGATTGTAGTTATTCATTTCAAACCTTGTGTGTTGGCCAATAATAGAAGCCCGATTTTCAATGTCAAGGTCATAGCTGGGGGGTCTTGACATTAATTTAGGGATCAGCACTGTATAGCGTCCCTGCATGCTTTGTGATGGTAGATTACTGTTGTCTTTAGTTTTGCTAAACGTTTTTCTAAAGTTAGTTTTTCTCCCCCAATGTAAACACAATACACGTGTAAGTAGGAATAACACAGACATACCGCTTTTTTGTTTGTTTCGGCCGTAGTCAAAGATAATTGTTCTTTCATTATATGGTCTAATGGAATTTTCACCGTTCAATACACAAATCCGAAAGGAGTTGCCTAATGTGTTCAGCTTTACAAGAGAATACCGCTACAGACCCTTTAATGAGTTATTTCTATGTGTAGCTTACAAAAAACTTGCCAGTTAAGGGCGGATCTGTTTTTCCATTTTCCACGCACACCCATGACGTTAAAAGTACATTTCCCCCACTATATTTGTCTGTACTTCTCATGTTTTGGGGGGATGCGGGGTGGGGTGGGGTGGGGTGGGGGGTTGTATATAGTGTGTACTAAACTTAAAATCAGCCAGAGAGGAATTTGTTTAATCTGATGGTAATTTTGGTTAAAATATGATGGGTTCATTTGTGGTGTGTTCAGTGCCCGGAGTGTTTGAAAGAATGTGGGCATGACAATGGCGTG
The DNA here is from genome assembly GCA_018857735.1 of Alviniconcha marisindica. NCBI lineage: Eukaryota > Metazoa > Mollusca > Gastropoda > Provannidae > Alviniconcha > Alviniconcha marisindica. The sequence goes on along the minus strand of JABMCL010000054.1, from coordinate 1,122,924 downwards.
TAGTGAAATTAATAGGCGTGACAGGCGTGGGGGAAAACCCACCAAGTAATTGATTGTTGTGGAGTTATACTTTGGTCTGGAAACCTTATGTGAGCAAGTGCTCTTTGTACGTTTTTACAATAATCCCGCCCCGGTTATCAGATCCACGCAATTTCATTACTGTACTGTTAGTAACCCGGGAACCGGAGCAGACGACGCTTTTGTTTTGAAGCGCGGCGTGTAGCGTAACGCCACATGGCCTTCACACAGCCGACCGGCGATAGCCGCTGGTGCGCGCCATTTTCAAATCTGTTTACTCCCTTATATTTTGACCGCTTGTTTGTTTACCTACTCCTTGTTCACCTAGTCCTTTTTATGCAGCAAGCCATGTGTAATATAATTTGGCATCTTAGAATGTTTATTTAGATCTTATTTAGACGCAGGGTCGAGCTTAATCAGTAGCCGATGCCTCTCTAGGTCCATTCTTTTTATAGCTGTCGTCTGCATGGCGCGTTCTCTGTTTAGTACTAGTGAACAGTAGTGAATCGTTGTTTTGACTCGATTATAAGTAATTCTGTGTCGATCAGTGCTTTGTTGTATAGTATTTTGCTTAGCTGACTTCATGTTTAGTGTTTATTTTGGGTTGAAATTAACTTATTAAGTATTGTGTACTGTAGAAGCTAAGTTGTATTCATAGACTACTTGGTATCACTATCAGCGCTGCTGCGACTAAAATAACGCGCCCCAGGCGAAAGTTCGCACCGATTGTTTTAGTGCTAGTCTTTGAGTGTGTCTTGCTTCTCTTACAGAGCGTTGTATTGTAATTGTTATGTACCATTTTAACCGTGGGAGCGTGCTCTTTATTCTGATATAAGTTTTAGCGACAGTTATGTTTTGTACATTGTGTTAGTTGTGATTTAGTTGTACGAATCTGCTTATAGATAGGTGCAAGCCACGCTTCCCACTCTTGTTGTAAATAAAATAAGTCCTGTGTGTACATTTTGTTTATACGTTTTAAAAGGTTGTAATTGTAGCTTTCATTTGATGTTTTTCATGTTTTAATTAGTTTAGTTATTGTTGAGGAAACTGTATTTGTGCGGGCCAAGGAAACACAATTGTCAGCCATTTTGTGTTCCAGAGGGCCGATTTTATTGTAGCGATAGCGTGTGTTCCTTGCGGCCCGCGCCGTTGTCTTATCTATGCATGCGCGAGAGGATTTGGGGTGTGCTGAGAAAGTTGTCTGCTGCTGTAGAATAAAAGCCTGATTGCTGCCGTTCGCCTGCTGTGGTCTCCATTTTGACCGACTCCGCTGCCTGGGTCACTGTCCTGTTCTACGCTCCACCCCCACACCATTACACTTAAAACAGAATAAGATCAAAAAATATATTTAAAAAAGGTTAATGTTCAAGTTATTTCGTTAAAAATGTTAGAATGGCGGATTTCGCGAGCTGAAGTTAATTAAAAATCGTTTTTGCCAATCTCTAAAATAAAGAAAGAAGAAGAAGAAGTATGACATAACTTTCATTACATCTGGCCTATTTCACTTCACGTCAGTATTAAATTAGCGTGCCTTTTAACCGTTTATGTGTTGGGATTTTGATTTTAGAACACTAGCAGTCATTGCTTCAGATTTATTAGGCCTATTTGAGGTGGGAGTTGGAGATGGGGGGTGTCTTCTTGTTCTTCGAATGTTGCTTTACATCCACAGAGACCACAAGCACTGTTAGGGAACGGGTGGCCCAGGACGGCCACCTCGACTTTCACACAGCTGCAGACCTCTGTTTTCCTAATGATATTTTACGTCCACAGAGACCACAAGCACTACTAGGGACAGGCCCAGGGCGGCCACCTCGATCTTCACACAGCTCCTGAGAGCTCTCTCTGTCTCTGTCTGTCTCTCTCTCTGTCTCTCTATCGCCCTGATATAGCCGTGCCGGTTGACTGGGCGTAAAACACCAACTTACTTACTCTCTCTCTCTCTCTCCCCCCTAATGCTATTTTACGCCCAAAGAGACCATAAGCACTATTAGGGACGGGGAGCCCAGGACGGCCACCTCCACTTTTACACAGCTCCTGACCTCTGAGGGGGCGGCGATCCACAGCCTAGATATATATATATATATACTTCCCTATCGGTTGCAGTATATCGAACCCCTTGCTTCTCACTGCCGCGCGCTTCTGGCGTGGCGTGGCGGGCCTGCCTGTCGGTGACGGGGGACAGCCGCCGTGCTGCCAGTTCAGTCTTCAGCGGCTGCTGAAACAGCTCCGTCACGTCCAGTCCGCTGTCACGGTGCCGGGATGGGGATGTAGAACGCCGAGGACTTGAACTGGTTAGTGGTCATTCAGCTCTTACTTTAAAATAGGCTTCAGGTTAACAGTACAGGTCTGTCGTTTATATATTATTTAAGTGTTAAACACACACGCGTGCGCACACACGCACGCGCACACACACACACACACACACACACACACACACACACACACACACACACATACAGAGAGAGAGAGAGAGAGAGAGAGAGAGAGAGAGAGAGAGAGAGAGGTGCGGGTGTGGGGGGATGGGAAAAAACCACCAAGTAACTGATTGTTGTAGAGTTATATTTTGGTCTGCAAACCTTAAATCAGAGTAAGAAAAAAGAAAAGAAAAAAAGAAGAAAAAGTTCATGTTCAAACTTTTTCGTTGAAAATACTAGAATGGTGGATTTCGCGAGCTGAAGTTAATTAAAAATCGAATTTGCTAATCTCTAAAATAAAGAAGAAGAAGAAGAGGCTTATTAGGAACGGGGAGAAGAGGTATGGAGGTGTGGGAAGAGGGAGATTATATATCTATCGCTACACTGTCACCACCAGAATGACTGCTATATTAGCCCCGAAGGGAGGCCAGGGATGTCTGATGTTCCCCTCCCGTCTGGAATCTCAGGGCGGTTTTTTTTATTCTTCTTTCCTATCTCCTCTCTTGTTTTTTCTGCCTATTCTTCTTGCTCTTTCTGTCTTGTCATTTTTCTGCTAATGGTCCATTCTCCTGCCTTTTTTCCAGAAAACTCAAATATTTTTCGTTAAGGTTAGGCTTTTTTGTTTGGCTCTTGTTAAGCAGCTAGGAGATGATAGTTGGTAGGTGGTATGTGCAGCTTGCTGCCATATGGCACTGGTATTTGCCATTATGCATTTATATAACAGTTTTAAATTTTATATTGTGCCTGTCCAATCTTTTTTTAAATATTTTTCTTTACCCTGGTATCGTCCTAGCCTTATGTGCTCTTTTAACAGGGGTAACTATTGAAGGGACTAACTCTTCGTTTGTGTATGTATGTTTTATGTTTGCGAAGAGACTGGTTTTGTAGATTGACTTGACAGAGGGTTGATATAATTATATATGTGAGAAGAGTTTAGAAATATGTATTTGCTTATGACCTGAGTTTGACTGTCCTGAGGTGACCCTGTGTGGTTGACAGGACATTAAAATCCAATAACTACTACTACTGCTATATTAAGGTGGGCAGCGATGAGAGCCATTTTAATGTTTCACATGTAGGGGAGCGGGGTGGGGAGTGAGGGAAGCAGGTTGGAAACATGAATGAAGAGTCACAAGTCAGAGGCTGCTATAACATAACTTTTATTTGCATCAACCAGAAACAAGTGTCTGTATTGGAAAAGACACAAGCAAACAAAACATTTAGAACATGAAAGCAAATGAAAAGTCTAAACAACAGCAATTATCTAATAAATACAGTAACCATGTAGTTTACCTGTAGGTTACTATAATACATGATGTTGGTAACTGTGACAAAATGATTAATAATCAAGCACATAACTTGTGTGCATGACTTGCACTTAAAATCCGTATCTCACAGTATCGCGGTGAGTATACAAGAGACGGCCAGTCAATTAACTGAAGTGATGAACTCCCAGTATATAATAGTATACAATAAAGTAACAGTGAAAAATACGGATTACCAAGCTCATTCTTAACTAAACAGGAAGAGTGAGATAATTGTTACAGCAGTTCCACTTAGACACACAACGAGACGGACTTACACGAGTGGCACTTGGAACCATGCCGTAAGCGGGAGGAAGTCAGTCATAAACTGACTGGCTCCAGCCTCGTTACTCAACGCGTGTGCAAAAGGGCTACAGCATGTCACTCTTACTGACTAGCAGTCAGCTGCAGAGCATATCTGTGAACAATGTCAAGGGTCTTACTGACGCAGGCAGCATATCAAGAATCTAAGCTGCTGATCTGATCTGAACAGAGACAACAAAGACCTAATTGCCGCCACTGACGCGCATCCCCGGCCAGTTCGGGTACAAGCACAAAGACCCGGAAAGGGTTTACAAGCTAAGCAAAGTGAAAGTCTGTGCGCCCAAGACTCGGCCAGATCAAAACAGAAATGAAAAGCCAGATCAAAACAGAAATAACATGTCTCACAGTTTATACCATCACCCCTATGCACTAAACCATATTCAACTAGTTAAATGAACATTCAACAACTATGAAGTCAACATCTTCAAAGTGTTAGCCATAATATACCACCGATTTCATGTAGAAAAATAGATCGGTAGAAACAAGTAAGTTGTGCCGCGCAGAGATCTGCACGGCCACACTGAGGAACCCATACTTTAGAGGGATAACTTTGCATCGGCAAACTGAACATCCAACAATGGCAACATAACATACTAGCTACATATCAGCTAACGAGGGTTAGCTGTATACATGATGGAAGCACTGGTCACTTCGCAGCATAAAGGCTTGAAATTTGAACACACATACAAAGTATACTGACGCCATGGCTGCAACCAGGCCGCGGCAATAAGGCCGAAATTTCTCAAATGTTCGAACCAAAATCAAGGCACGTTGTGAACATGGTAACATTATAAACATACATCATTTACATCAATGAGAAACAACAGAACAACAAGCCATAGAAAAATAACTACTTACAGGCTGTCCCCTGAATCAGATGCATAGGCAGCAGCTCAAACTATTACCAAAGATTATAAATACAATCTTTGTATTTATAATCTTTGCTATTACTAACTGACGACCTGCTACAGCAGGGACACTGGGGGAAAGAGGACGCCGCGCTAGGTAGGTAGTGTTGCTTAATGTCCTCAGATGTCAGTTGACATATTAGGGACAAGCTGAGACCAATGCCGAAGCATGGTTCAGTATAGCTTTACGTCCACGGAAACCAGAAGGCTCGTTAGGACGGACAGCCCAGGACGGCCACCTCGATTCTCACACAGCTCCTGAACTAAGAGGACGCGGCGGTGATGATGATGAAGTGATGCTTAATGTCCTCAGATGCCAGCTGACATATTAGGGACAAGTTGTGACCAGTGCCGAAGCACGGTGCAATAAATCTTTACGTCCACGGAAACCAGAAGGCTCGTTAGGACAGCCCAGGACGGCCACCTCAACTCTCACACAGCGCACAAGTTTTAACA
>JABMCL010000054.1:1040000-1112500 GCA_018857735.1 Alviniconcha marisindica | reverse complement strand
TCTCGCCGAGGAAACAAGATAGTCAAACCATTCCGTCTTCTTCCATACTTGTAATTTTACAGCACTGAATGACTGAATGAAAACTTAAATACGGCGCAAAAAAACTTCCACACAAAACCTTGCCTGTTCACAGTGCCAGATGCACACAGAGCATACATGGAAGCTCTCACAAGCTAAAAGTACTAAAGACATTTGGCCAATAATAAAACAACCCCCCCCCCCCCCCCCCTCCAGTAGTTAAATGTAGAAATCTATAGTTTAAAAAAAAAATCAAAAAAAATCTGTATTTATGGCCATGTACATCACTCAACACACACACCAGCGCGAGCACATATCACACACGATTCAAGATTCAAGATTATTTTATTATCTTGTCAGAGAAATTAAAACGTGGCTGAACATTAATCACATCACAGTACACAATAACAAATATTATATATTTTAAAACTCAAAGAACAGTTATTGAAAATAACACACACACACACACACACACACACACACACACACACACACACACACACACACACACACACACTGCTCTGACGTTTGAACGGACTTATCTGTTCAGAAATGCAATAGACTATCCTGCTTAGGTAAAGAAGTGAGTGTTCAGAGAAGCTCTGAAAGACTGAGTGGAATCCTCTCCTCGATGCTCTTGGGGAAGACATTCTAGAGGGAGGGGGCGGACATACCTGAAGGCTCGCTGGCCGTACCGCGTTGTCTTAAAATCTCTGGGCCTGGATTCAGAAGATCCATACACATAAAAGGCTAAAAAAGAAAAAGAACGCGTATGACAATTCGCTGTGTCAATGGCAATATTTAACAAGCGTTCTTTTTAACCTTTTGTGTGTTTGGGTCTTGTTTCAGAACGCTAGCAGTCATCCGTGTTTTGGAAAATAAATTTAAGCATTGGCTTCAGATTCGGAGTCGTGTATGCGTGCGAAATTGCACACACACACACACACACACACACACACACACACACACACACACACACACACACACACACACACACATACACACACACTTTGGGCCTCACACATGTATCCTTGAGGGATTGAGCGCATTAAAAATGCAGCGATTGTTATTATTATTGTTACCTTTACGTGTCCCAGTGGGGAGTTTGTTCGCATGGGCCCACGGGAAGTTTAGGTCGCTTTCCAGGAGCAAAGCCAACGGCGACAGGGTCGCGCTACTAAGCTAACTGTAGAATATGTTTGAGGATGTACCTCTGGTGGAGTTCATGTACCTTGTATTTTTTCGGTGGAATTTATCTACCTTGTATTTTCTCGGTGGAATTTATGTAGCTTGTATTTTCTCGCATGCCAGGTGAATTACCGTAGGTGACTCGGGTCTTTGTTGTTGTGTTTGTGTGACGTCTTTCGAGGGTTAATGAATTAACTGTCTTCTTTGTTATTTCAAGTGCAAGTGTTGGAAGCCTCGTTCTCTTGTCAGGTTGTGTAGTCTAGCTATCATGACAGGACAGATCCGGTGACAAGGGCTTCGCCCGGGTCTCCTCACACCCGACATCTCTTGCTGTGTGTTTGCCACTGACTTTTACTGCACAATACAAACTTGCCGTATACGACCACGTTGTACACGGCCAGAAGTCGTTATGCCGTAACAGAGTGATCGAACTCTTGCCTGCTCTAGTCATACTCGTGTATAAACGCCGGCATTGAATTGTATTTCTGCCCAACCATGCGATCGACCGTTGTCATCAGCGCTAGTTGGTTTTAACGCGAACGTCACCGCCACTGCTTTTGTCCGACTACAGAACGGTTTCTGTTTTCTGTGAACCAGCGTCACCGCCACGGGTGTTGTCCGACTAAGAACGGTTTCTGTTTTCTGTGAACCAACGTCACCTCCACGGGATTTGTTCGACTACAGAACGGTTTCTTTTTTCTGTGAACCAGCGTCACCGCCACGGGTTTTGTCCGACTACAGAACGGTTTCTGTTTTCTGTAAACCAAACGACACCGCGACGGGATTTGTCCGACTGCAGAACGGTTTCTGTTTTCTGTAAACCAGACGACACCGCGACGGGATTTGTCTGACTACAGAACGGTTTCTTTTTTCTGTGAACCAACTGTGAACAATGTGTCTTACGCTTTTTAACGCGAACATCACCGCGACTGGTTTTGTCTGACTACAGAACGCATAACCAGTAATTATTGTTTCAGATTTGTTTTTCTTTTTTATCCACAGAACGTTGTTGTTGTTTTTCTTTCTTTTCTTCTTCTTTCTGTGAACCAACCGCACAGTCATTTTTACCTTTCTCAACAGGAACATGGCCGCAACGGGGTTTGTCTGACTACCGAACGCATAAACAGTCATCATTGTTTTGTTTGACTACAGAATGGTTTCTGTTTACTGTGAACAAACCACACAATCAGTCTTACGTTTCTTAACGCGAACATCCCCGCGACTGGGTTTTTCTGACTACAGAACGGTTTCTGTTTTCCGTGAACCAGCTATGAACAATCAGTCTTACGTGAACCAGTCAGTCTTACGTTTCTGGATGCGAACGTCACCGCAACTCGTTTTGTCTGTGTTATTTTAGGAGAGCTGCGAAAGTTTTCAAGAGGACGTCCAAGCACTCACAGCGGTAATGACCATTTTGTTTGACATCCACACAACGGGCTCATTCCATCAGAGAGAGAGAGAGAGAGAGAGAGAGAGAGAGAGAGAGAGAGAGAGATCTAACATTTTGATATTCAACAACAACAACAACATACACACGCACTGTCTCTCTCTCTCTCTCTCTCTCTCTCACACACACACACACACACACACACACACACACACACACACACACACACACACACACACACACACGCACGCACACACACGCATGCACACGCGCGAGCACCCCCCCCCCACACACACACACACACACGCATGCACGCGCGCGAGCACCCACCCACACACATACACACACTTACTCACACACACACACAGAGTACACTAGCACACACCATTCACGCACGTAAATACACGTAGACATACATAGAATCTATGGTCGCAGGAATGGATACAAGACACCGCCAAACAGGTTCGCGAACGCTCCGCGACCTGTCGCGTCGAACCGCCTCCCGGCTGGAGTCCCAGCGACTAAACGTTTTCCGAACGTTCGGGCTATGACATGCACGTCGATTACCATCACGAAGGATGGCTTTTCTTTCCTGGTGGCTCTTAGAAACTGACTTTGACATTTAACGGTAACCACGCACATCGCCACACGTGGGGGACAAGTCAAACACTTGTAGTCCTTTTTGACCCGAGAACAACGAAGCAAGGAAATACCGAGCTCCATTTTAAAAATAAAATGAAAATAGGGACCGTTTCGCTTCGCCGCTGAAATACAAACAATGGCAACACGCAAGTCAAAGAAAGGTCAATAGTGACGTGGTGTCAAAGAGAAGCTCCCAGAACTGTGCAAACCGCAAATCAGCATCACGATGAAGCGCCGCGGGGCAGACCTGCAGTCACGTATGAGCATCAGGGAGGCGGACTGTTTATTCTTTCCGGTCTGCTGTCAAGACACACTCCGTTTAGTGTCGCTCGTTTCCTGTGTGTGTGTGTGTGTGTGTGTGTGTGTGTGTGTGTGTGTGTGTGTGTGTGTGTGTGTGTGTGTGTTTACATATGTGCGTGCGTGTGTGTGTGTGTGTGTGTGTGTGTGTGTGTGTGTGTGTTGGATTTTGCGTGCGTGATTGTGTGTGTGTGTGTGTGTGTGTGTGTGTGTGTGTGTGTGTGTGTGTGAGTGTATATCTGTATACATATGTGCGTGCGTGATTGTGTGTGCGTGTGTGTGTGTGTGTGTGTGTGTGTGTGTGTGTGTGTGTGTGTGTGTGTGTGTGTGTGTGTGTGTGTGTGTGTGTGTGTGTGTGTGATCATTTTGCTTCTTTAGATGTGTGAGTTTGAAAATGTATCCCCCCTCTTCCCCTTTAACGAACCTCCGCGCTGCGAACATGCATAATTATGTTTGCGTGGATTTATTTGATGCCCATTATAATTTATTATTCATTCATTGTTTCAAAGGTTCAGAGGTTCCTCACAAAGGCGAGACTCTTTGTTGACACTTGTAAACATGGCAACGAGGTTAGTTCTCTGAGACAGTTACCGCAGTGGGGTACCGCTGATGCAGCCCTATCCCCTCCTCCTCCCCCCCCCCCCCCACGTCCCCGCTCCACCCACCTCTGTGGGGGACCAAGAACTATCAACGTTTTTTCCTTCTCTCTCTCTCTAAAGCCTGAATCTAGTTTTGCGTGTTTGGCTCCGTTGCCAGGAAATTTGCCGTTGTAATGTCTGCCTTCGTGCTATATCAATTTCATGCTCTCCTTCGTCTTCCAGTGTGACGTGACAGGTGTGATGAATAGTGTGTGACACTTTTACTTGAGACTGATGAATATGCGTTTCGTGCTGATTATGTTCTTCGCAGCTGACATGGCGTTCGATATCGAGAATCAGTCATTGGCATTGACGAACTGCCATGGGGACTATCATCGTAAACTTCAAAGACAGAGGCGCTGTCCAAGGCAATCCAGATTGGCAAAATCGATGACCTTGCAGGATATCACCTAATTTGAAAGTAACCAGGACACCAACGTCATATCATCAAAAGAAACACATCTAGCATGTTCACGGGGAGACAATATCACCTAATTTAAAAGTAATCAGGACACCAACGTCATCAAAGGAAACACACCCTCAAACATGTTTACGGGGAGACAATATCGTGTAATTTGAAAGTAACCAGGACACCAGCGCTATCAAAGGAAACACTCCTTCATGCATGTTCACGGGGAGACAACTGATGTAGAATACTTAAGGCATGCGCTGAACACCTTGCTTACATTTTTTGCATTATATTTAATGCGTGTTTCTCCACAAATACTGTTCCAACTACTTGGAAGACTGTATGCATTGTGCCTATACCGAAACGACCTGTTATATCGTCCATGAATGATCTTCGCCCTGTAGCGCTTACCTCTGCTGTGATGAATGTATGAGAACGCGTGGTCCTCTGTAAATTGGAAAAGTTAATAAAAGATTTCATCGATCCATTACAGTTTGCTTACAGGAAAAACAGGAGTACTGATGATGCGGTTTTATACAGTTTAGAAAATATATACTCGCATTTAGAGAAAACAGGAAGTACTGTAAGACTTGTTTTTCGATTTTTTCCAGTGCCTTTAACACAGTACAGCCACATTTACTTGTTCAAAAACATTTAAACATGAAACTACCGTCATCCGTTATTTTATGGATTTTTGACTTGTAAGATACAAGTAGACTTCAGTATGTAAGGCTAAATGGATTACTGCCATCTGCTATTAGTACAAACACTGGTGCACCTCAAGGTACAGTTTTAGCACCCTTTTTGTTTGCGCTGTATACAGCTGACTGTAGAAGCACTGATGAGCCATGTCCTCTAGTAAAATTCGCAGATGATACAGAACTTGTTGGAAAAATTATTATTGATGAAGATGCACTATACCACAAGCAGAATGAAAACTTTGTGAATTGGTGTGATAAACATTACTTGTATTTGAATGTTTCCAAAACGATAGATTGATTGATTGATGATCACTTATATAGCGCTATTCTCCGCTCTCTTGAGCAGACTCACTGCGCTCGCATGTGGTTCTACGTGAGTGACTAGCTTTTCATAGCTCGTTTTTTGGATATCTACCGAAGTGGTGTACTTACAGCGCTGACATGGCTGGTGCCACATGAAACTGCAGCCGTCTCGGCGCAAGTTCTGTGTACACCATACAACCATGTCACTTCACGCAAAGCCACATATGTAAGGTGTATGCGTGTTTAGCTGTAACCTGCCACCTGCACTTTTGGCAGAATGACCGGGGTCTTTACGTGCTACTGCGGTAACACGGGGGTGGAACGGATACCGAAATAAGAGTCAGCACAGAAAGTCGACCCTGGAGAGGAAAATTCTCCCGCCGCTCCTGCAAGGATTCGAACCCGCGACCTTTCAATCACGAGTCCGGCGCTCTAACCACTGAGCTATCCCCGATAGAGATGTGCATTGATTTAAGGAAGAATCAAAGATGCCCCAAACCAGTCTACATTAAAGGAGAAGCAATGGAGAGAGTAGATACATATAAGTACTTAGGTGTGGTTTTTGATAGTAAACTGAACTGGAAAAGAACATCAACTCTGTGCTGAAAAAAGTTAACTCGACAATGTATTGCATGAGAAAGCTGAGATCATTTTGAGTAAATTCAGATATGCTAGTAACTTTTTATAATGCTGTAATATATAGTGTTATTATGTTTGGTTCTGTCTGTTGGGGTGGGAATATTTCAAAATTAGATAGAGGGAAGTTGGAAAAGATTGTAAAAAAGAAAAAAGAAGAAAAAAAGAAGAAAAAAGAAGTCATGTTGTGGGAAAGCAACTGGACAGTTTTAAGGCTTTATACGAAAAGTGACTGTACAGAAAACTAATGCAAATATTAAACGACCCTACACTCCCAATGAGACACTACTTTGATAGCAGACAATAAATCTTCCACTCCTGTTGCTATAACAGGAGTGGAAGATTTTTGGTTTCGAGAACAAATACAAACCGTTATAAAGCCTCGTTTTGGGGGTTGGGGATGTGTGAACCTAATGATTTTTTATTTCATTTGAGAGTTTTTACGTTTTGATTTGATAGAGAAAGTATCATTTCAGGTAATTTTGGGTTTGCTAGGTATTAGCATTAGATCATTCCTATTAGTGTATGCAGATTGAGAGAAAGGGGGCGTATGTCTAAGAGTGTGTATGTGAGTGTGTTTCATGACTTAGAATTATTGAGATGTGTTCTTCGTTGTGCGGTCGAACGACAGCTTTAATTTTACTGCTGGGATGAATGAAGTATATTGTTATTGTTGGAAACTGGCGGTGAGCAGAGCTCGTCGAGAAGCATAACAACGGTAAGAACAAAAGATGACCTTTAGTATGTCGTCCAGGCTATACATTCTTGATGCATGGATTTTTTTTTACCGATTTCCCCTTTTGGGTGAATACCTCAGAAAGCCTTAAAAGGAGCAGTAGAAGACATTTTCGAGGAACGTGAATGCACCACCGTGGTCAATAGACTGCCTAAACGGGGTCAACTCGCGCAGAGCGTGAGGCGAGCCTGAAATATACTTTTGATGTTGCGCGGGAAATTGAACAATGGCAATTCGCATCCAGGGCCGCGGAGACATGAAAACAAGATACGCACACGCTGAGAGGTTGCTGTTGACTTGTGTTTACGTGGCAGCACTTCCACCATGCGGCCATACAGGAAAAAAGAAAAAAAAAGCACACAGACACAGACACAAACACACAGAGACACACACACAAACTCATTTAAAAAAAATCCCCCCCCCCCGCCCCCAACCCAATAATAACAAACCAACCAACCCAACAAAAAATGACCGCTACAGTGCAGAAAGCACCTGTGTGCATGCTGTTTTGCTATATAGGGACATCATTTTTCACGTATAAGATCTAGGATCACTCTCGATTCCCTCTCCCCCCCCCCCCCCAACACGAACAAACAAACAACAAAAATAGAAATCAAATAGACATATCCTAACAGTGTATCCTATGTTCCCATTCCAATCTCTTCACCCAACAGGCGAAATTCGATTACGACATCCTTACAGCTTTCGATCTCACCAGGGCTGGTTGCCTAACGATCGAAGTGTCGCAGTAACTAAACATGGTGCTTACGCCCACAAAAACCACAAGGCTTATTCCCTAATAAGTCTTGTGCTTTCTATTGACGGGGAGAAGGGGTTATGGAGGTAGGGGAAGTGTCACGCTGACGGAATACAGATTTATAGAGCCTATCGAATATCCCCACACAACGGTGTGTGTGTGTGTGTGTGTGTGTGTGTGTGTGTGTGTGTGTGTGTGTGTTGTGTGGTGTGTGTGTGTGTGTGTAGCAATGATCTCACCTGTCTTAGCTCGCCAAAGGTGGCGGCTTTTCACCGGTGGCGGAGATTATAGCAACGTGATGAAGGGCTAAAGAAAGGCTCCAAGGGATCCTCGCTCCACCTCTAGACTACATAGTAAGCAAACTCCAAGCATTGGTTTACGACATCCTTCCTCCAGCCGCCGCCATAGTTGATTGCGCCATAGGTCCTAAACGACAACAACAAAACACAGAGAGAAAAGAAGAAGAAAAACAAGAAGAAAAAAAGAAAAAGAAAAGAAAGAAAGAAAGGAACTAAAACGAAAACAACAACAACAACAACAACAACAAAAAACCTGTCAACTAACGAAGAGTTTTTCGATGATGCTCAAATGGCAGTAAGTTTGTGACAACTCAAATTATATCAGACGTTTCTTTTATAGCTATCCACGTTGCTTACGCCAGCACAAATAAAACCAAAATCGTTTGAGACGGAATTTTATTTTTACCCGGGGCGGACGCGAATCTCGTGTTTACGTGCTTGGGCACTATGTTGCTTCCACAGTCTAATTAGTACCCAAACCTTTCGGAGGGCGCTGACCGCATCGGTGGACAGCTGCACGGTTCAGTAGCGTAACCAAATCTGGCAGTTTTCAGGAAACTGCCGAAAAGCGATGCTGGGAGTGTGTATAGTAAGTTCACCCGCTGCGAAACACAATCGAAGCCTCGCTTTCCGGCACGCTTCGTCGAAACTGTGCCGTAGCGTAATGATTGGTCACGCCATTGGAGGGGCACTCCTTTTCTCCGAGCACATCTGTCTGCCGAAATCGCCCCAATAAGCTCATGACGTGAGAGCCCTCTGTAGAATTGATTTGTTGAAATTTGAGTAGTAATTAGGCTGTTGAAGTGACATAGCTTCGAAGCACGCACGTAAACGTTGGGTGCGTTCGCCCGTGAGGTAAAAAACCAATTTCGTCTCGTTTCGAGCGATTGTTCTGGCGTAGGCTTTGTGGGCGATGTTAGATATAACGTGAGTTGTCTGTGTGGTTACGACGAACCTACTGCCATTTCAGCACAAAGGAAGAACTGTCATCACTGACAGTTTTCGAAAACCGTGAACCGCTATAACAGCAGTGGTTGGAAGAAGGCTGTCGCAAACCGAAGCTTGATGTTTGACACTGTACACTGACCATGCACGCATCATGACCATCACAAGTCGGTTATTGGCTGCCCTGTGTACACCAGCTCCAAAGCCCATCGTTGCTCACGAAGTCGCATCTCTTCCCAAACTCCAATCAGTCGCTCGAAGGAGGTGCCGGAAAGCGACGCTTGGAGAGTGATCTATTCCACGGTCCAGTGTAAAGCCCGTTCTTAACTGGGCGAATGTTTGTTCGCCGAACATACTTCGGACAGTTCGACGAACTATGATTCGTTTCTTAATTGAACTTTTAGTTCGCCGAACATGGTTCGGACAGTTCGACGAACTTTACTTCGTTCTCAACTGGCTTGTAATGAGATGCAAGCTTCGGCCCGCAGCAGACAGCACGATCAAAAATGAAGGCTAAAGTCAAGTCAATATACTTTAATCATCCCACACAGGGTAATTCAACTAACTACTATCTCATTCTAGGTCCCTGAGACAAGGCTGCGCCTCCCACAAGTCAAGAAATAAACAAATTCCCATCCAAAGCGAGTTAAGAACCTAGCGACACCGTCATCCATTTTTATTTTTATTTCTTCCTCATCCACAGGAGAGTTCTGCTCTCAGCCAGTCAGAGGCAATGTTCGTCTAATAGGGCGAATGTTTCCAGAACATGTTGAGCGAATATAGCTTCGTCGCAGTTCGACGAATACTCCCAACTAGGTTTGCGAAGAAAAGTTCGCCCAACTCGGTTCGCCGAATACTTCCAACTAGGTTCGCGAACAAACATTCGCTCAATGAAAAACGGGTTTAAGCGCCGATGTTAGCGGATAGTCAGTGGCCAGCGGCCCTGGAATGTGTCAGTGGTCGACATCTACCTTCGAAAACTTCTCTGGCAGTACTGGCGGAGTGAAGGGGAATGACCGAGCAGACAGACTGGCGGCCAAAGCAACCCTTACAGCAAACTCCAAGCACTGGTTTACGACATCCTTCCTGATGATGATGAAGTGATGCTTTATGTCCTCAGATGTCAGTTGACATATTGGGGGGGGGGAGTCGCTTTAGCTTCAGTACGACGGTGTAATCATGCAGCAAGGCGCCTACTGTTGGATAAAAAGAAGACATTTTGTCGTTGAGAGTGCATTTTACTGCGGATAAAAAACGACGACCACCGTCTCACAGCTGTAAATGGGCCCGTAATGAGGGCAGCATACATTAAAAAAAAATTAAATCCATCCAGCTTTTGTTAAAGGAAGAAACCTTAGAATGCTGGTTTAATCCATCCAGCTTTTGTTAAAGGAAGAAACCTTTGAATGCTGGTTTAATCCATCCAGCTTTTGTTAAAGGAAGAAACCTTAGAATGCTGGTTTAATCCATCCAGCTTTTGTTAAAGGAAGAAACCTTTGAATGCTTGTTATGGTTGAGACATTCAGCTCCCCAGCCACGCAGCCGGGGAGCGACGCAGTCGGTCGCCAATTCAGTTTCAACATGCGTAACATGTTCTGGGCGACAACGACGCGCATGCTACTGTTAAAAATCCATTGTTTGGATAGACATCTATTTACAGTTAAAAGGAGACAACACGTCTCGTGGCATTTGGATATTCGTACTATGCAAAAGTCGCATAGTAATCTTACATAGGCTAGTAACAATCTAACATTATGGGGTTTGTTAGTGTTAAGAAGAGAGGCACTTGCCGCGTTGGAGCGTTTTGGTCACGCTAGGCTAGTAACAATCTAACTTATGGGGTTGTTAGGTTAAGAACACAGGGACTTGCCGCTTGGACCGTTTGCCCACGCTCGGCAGGAACGGCGGTCTTAGCGGGCTCAGGGAGCTGAACACAGCGCTAAACCTTCAACTCGAACCCGACGGACTCAATTAAAAAGGCGCGTCATTATAGCCGCCTCAAAGTTTAACGCGCAAATAAAACCAATCGGGTAGGCGCGTTCTTGCTGGCGCATGTTCATATAAAATGTAAGTAAGTAAGTAAACATGGTGCTTAACGTCCACAGAAACCATATTAGTACCCGAACCTTTTGGAGGGCGCTGACCGCGTCGCTGGACAGCTGCGCGGAGATAAAGAATACCCCTTCAGTGGCGTAACTAAATCTGATAGAGTTTGGAGGAGGGTGCCGGAAAGCGATGCTTCTTCCGAGGCGGTAACACTCGATAGCGCAGATGTAAGCTTCTTCGTTACGAATTTCTGCGTTAGCTAGTAGGAGGCAATTTCATAGCCTGTGTCATGGTTCAGGAGCTGTGTGAGTCGAGGTGGACGTCCTGGACTGTCCGTCCTAACGAGCATTGTGGTTTCCGTGGACGTAAAGATTTATTGCACCGTGCTTCGGCATTGGTCACAACTTGTCCCTAATATGTCAACTGACATCTGAGGACATAAAGCATCACTTCATCATCATCATCATAGCCTGTCTCAGTGTGCACGCCGAACAACGACAAGCATTATTTTGGCACAGGGACTTGACAGACACTAACATACTGCGCTCGTTATCCAGCGCTACGACAAGCATTATTTTGCCACAGCGACTTGCATACTGCACACCGATTCAGGGCTACGACAAGCATTATTTTGCCACAGGGACTTGCATACTGCACACTGATTCAGGGCTACGACAAACATTATTTTGCCACAGTGACATACTAGACGAGTAAGACACTTCACACTGACCCAGGGCTACAGACATTGTCTTGTTATGTGTTGTATTTGTTGTAATCGTACAACACTCACTGGTACTAATTATCATGTCGATCCGTTAGAAACTGTTTCTTCCTTAAGTCCCACAGGCTGTTTCACTTTGGCTGAACATACAACGTACAATCCGCCCTGCATTTGATCCATCACTGAAGTCAGATCTTAGCGTTGCTGCTGGTTGGATACCACGGCACAGACTATAATTATAAAGGGGTTGATTTTGTCAAGTGTTCGTACAACTGATTCTGTCAAGTATTTGTACGAATAATTGATTGTGTCAAGTGTTCGTACGACTGGCTGATTCTATCAAGTATTTGTACGAGTAATTGATTTTTTCAAGTGTCTGTACGACTAGCTGCTTCTATCAAGTATTTGTACGAGTAACTGATTTTGTCAAGTGTCTGTACGACTAGCTGATTCTATCAAGTATTTGTACGAGTAATTGATTTTGTCGAGTGTCTGTACGCCAAGTTTTGTGTCAATACGTTCAGCTTGTCGAGCTTTTCCGTAGACAGACAGACAGACAGACAGACAGACAGACAGACAGACAGACAGACAGACAGACAGACAGACAGACAGACACTCTTATTAAGATGAGGACGACTTGAGCAGTGCCATTACTTTATGAAGTAATTCGTATATTGACAGTCACGGGCGGCAACAGTCTCTCCGTGGATAACTTTATATATAAAGCGTTGTGTTATATGTATTGCACTTTCTTTGCTTTTTTTCCTTTTCTTCTTCTTCTTTTTTAAAAAGCTTTAAGCGCATTTCTGAAATTGATTCGGCCCACTGTGAAATTCGATCACCGGCAAAAATCCCCGTCATGTATCGCTTGACTCGTTCTTAACCAGGATATAAAATGTTTCAGCTAAGAACGGCAGCCTTAAGCGGCCAATCAGTTGGTGTTTGCTTTTGTACTTTCCTCTAAACTGCAACACACGTGTGTTTAACACGATAGACATTTTATGCCAGTAATACGCTTCATCAACATGTTCTTTCCATAGTGTGTGTGTGTGTGTGTGTGTGTGTGTGTGTGTGTGTGTGTGTGTGCCTGCGCGCGCACATGCGTGCGAGGGGGGGGGGGGGGGGGGGCTGTGACAGTTTAAGTTTAGTTGTGTTTTTTTACTTTAAGGAGATTAAAATCCTGAAATCGGCGCCAGTAAAGGCAGAAATCGAAACGATCTGAAAAACTCTCTGGCAGAAGACTTAACAGTATAATTGTCAATGCTGAAAACCACGCCTTCTCTCTGGCAGAAGACTTGACAGTATTGTGCAATGCTGAAAACCACGCCTTCTCTCTGGCAGAAGACTTGACAGTATTGTGCAATGCTGAAAACCACGCCTTCTCTCTGGCAAAGACTGACAGTTTGTGCAATGCTGAAAACCACGCCTTCTCTCTGGCAGAAGACTTAACAGTATTGTGCAATGCTGAAAACCACGCCTTCTCTCTGGCAGAAGACTTAACAGTATTGTGCAATGCTGAAAACCACGCCTTCTTTCTGAGCTCATTAGAGGGAACTCATCACCATCCCGAGCTGGGACCGTACCCCCACATGGACCTCAACGATCCAAACGGCGCTCTGAATGATCTCGATGTGCAGGCTCTTTGTCCAACGAAACACTGCTAACTGCGGTGTGTCACTTAAATCTCGGCAACGTAATTTATCGTCTGTAGACTCACAATACACTGCCTGTGATAAAAAAAAAAATAAAATAAAAATAAATAAAGGGTGGGTGGGGGGGTGTTAAAAACCTAAACAACAGATATAAGCACCGCATCAGACAGTTTAGTACATATAACCTAAATTTAAACATCACAATGACCCCATGTCAATACAGCACCACATCAGACATATAGCCTAAATTTAAACATCACAATGACCCCATGTCAATACAGCACCACATCAGACATATAGCCTAAATTTAAACATCACGATGACCCCATGTCAATACAACGCTCCCCCTCGGTGTCTGGTGAACCGCCGTGACGTAGCTCATGACGAATAGTCTTGAAGACGGGTTAGATTAATTAAGCCCAGTTTAAGAACTTGGTTCCACGCGAGAATGCTGACGCCTTTGGTACTTTTAGTACTGAAGTACAGTATATAAAAGCGATCAACAACAACAATAACAACAACTACTACTACTTAAGCAGGAGGTCGATTGCTGTTCCTGGCAACTGCGGACGGAAAGCACTTTGTGCCACGGGCATCCAGAGACACGGGGAGATGGTGATGTCGCACAATAACCCAAACGAGAAGATGGGTTGTAGGGGGATGGGCGGAGGGCGTGGGGTGTCCTAGGGGGTCCCCCGCAAGTACCCGCGGTTACAAGGAAGTTGACGGCAGTCGTATTTCACTTCGCCAACTTTGCACTTAGCCAGCGTGAGCTAGCTGTGCGGCTTGCGCACTCGTTTCTAGCTCAGACGACACTGCATTGCTGAAACGGCCGCACCGGTGACTGAACAATATACTCTTGAATGCTGCAGCTTTTAAAACGGACGAGCGTGCCATCACGGATGTGGTCTGATTCATTACACATTGCCTTCCTTAGGTATAACGTTGCTCGTGTTCGTCTAGTTTTTGAAGTGGAAGGATAACAGACATTAATATCTGAAAGTGAGCTAACGGCTAACTTGGTGTGTGAGTGCGGTGCAGCCTATGTCAGTGGTGGATTTCACAGTTAGAAGAGTGTTACGTGCTACTCACTGGACCGCTATTCACAAAACACAACATCCTGCCAACCGACCGACACACACAGGATTGCTGTGCTGGATATTAACTGGTGAGTCAAATTTACCTCTGTACCCACAGCACCATTCACAGGTACAGTGCTGAAAGCCGTCACGTTCAAGATTGCTGTGCTAGACAGTGACTGGTGAGTCTAATTTACCTGTCTGTACCCATGTGTCTGACTGCAGGTGTTCTTTTTGCTCTGAATCAGAGCGTGTGCACGAAATCTGCACCGAACACCGATCATGGGGCGGGTCACGATGACACTAATTTACACAAACTCCAAGCACTGGTTTACGACATCCTTCCTTCAACCACTGCCATAGAGTCCAGAAAACTGTCAGCTAACGAGCAGTTTTTTGTTGGTGCTCAAACAGTAGTAAGTTTGTTACAAACAACTCAGGTTATATCAGACGTTTGTTTTATAACTGACCATGTTGCTTACGCCAGCTCAAATAAAACCACAATCGATTGAATCGAGACGGAACTCTTTTTTTTTATTTACCCGGGGTGGATGCGCCTCATGTTTACGTGCGTGCTTGGGCGCTAGGTTGCCTCCACAGTCTTATGAGTACCCAAACTCCAAGCACTGGTTTACGACGTCCTTCCTTCAACCACTGCCGTATTTAGTTACGCCATAGAGTCCAGAAAACTGTCAGCTAACGAGCAGTTTTTTGTTGGTGCTCAAACAGTAGTAAGTTTGTTACAAACAACTCAAATTATATCAGACGTTTGTTTTATAACTGACCATGTTGCTTACGCCAGCTCAAATAAAACCAAAATCGTTTGAATCGAGACGGAACTCTTCTTTTTTTACCCGGGGTGGATGCGCCTCATGTTTACGTGCATGCTTGGGCGCTAGGTTGCTTCCACAGTCTTATCAGTACCCGAACCTTTCGGAGGGCGCTGACCGCGTCGGTGGACAGCTGCGCGGAGACAAAGAGTGCCCCTTCAGTGGCGTAACTAAATCTGGCAGAATTTGGAGGAAGGTGCCGGAAAGCGATGCTCGGAGTATGTCCTTACAGGCGGCTTGCATCTCAGAAGATCTGAAGTGTTGAGGAGCTTGAGGCACTCACCTGCGGGCACAAAGCCAAGGACATCATACCATTGATCGCCTGGAGGAAAGAGGAGTGGAAAGAGGGAGCGCTAGACGATCTTCCTTGAAAAGGACGAGAGAGGGCCATCGTCAGTCAGATGAACATTGGAACTGTTTCAAAGGCAACGTTGAGGAACCTTCTAAGAGACGGTGTGGAGCGCGTAGTTTTTTCTTTTTTTCTCTTCTTTTTCCCGAGCGCATAGATAGCATCTTGAACTGAACTGAAGTGGCGTCCGCCACGAGATTTCTCCCGAAACCAATGCTGTGCACACTCTACAAAATTTCTTCGGATGAGACAATAAACCGAGGTCCCCCCGTATGTACACGTATACATGAAAAAAGGATTACACACGCACGTAAGGATCGGTTAATATTCACCTCTTACGTGTAATGCGAATTTTGCTTGATCGCTTTTTATAGTCATCTGTAGATTTTTTAATTTTTTTTTTAAACAACAACAAAACCATCCTATTAATAGGATTACACAAAGATAAAAAAACTAGACAAAAAACGCTTAAACTTATTGTTATCCAGCTGTGTAAAGCAGACTGCATCAGTGTTCACTGTTCGATGCAACCGATTGTATTGCGCTGAAACTAGCCCAAGCGGTCCGTTGGCCAACTTAACTTCAGCGATGTTTAGGCTAATCGAGAGGAAACGCGGCCAAAGCATCAAAGGATTTCGGTGGCGTAATTGATGGGACATCTAACAACAGATCCACACTTTCAGGTCGATTTATCGCCTGTCTATTGATTTGAAAGAACAACGCATATTGTTACAGTGCCCGTGTCGTCTTTATCAAGGGCTGGTAGGGTTGCCAGAGACCCTCTCACAGTTATGGGGCTGTGTGAAAGTCAAGTTGGCCGTCCTGCCCCCCCCCCCCCCCCCCCCCCGACCCTAATAGTGCTTACGGCCTCTTTGGACGTAAAACAACATTGAACTAGCCACTGGTCAGAGCTCAGGAGCTGTGTGAAAGTCGAGGTGGTCGTCCTGGGCTCCCTGTCCCTAATAGTGCTTACGGTCTCTACAGACGTAAAGCAACGCTGAACTGGACACTAGCACACACACACACACACAACACACACACGCACGCACGCACGCACGCACGCACGCACGCACGCACGCACACACACACACACACACACACACACACACACACACACACACACACACACACACACACCACCACCACACACACACACACACACACACAATGAAAACCTCACAGAAAAGCCCTTAATTAGATGCACATACTTTTTGGGGGGCGCACAAGAAGTCTTGAAAAGTTACACCCGACACAAACACTTGGCAGCACTTCACAAGCGAAGAAAGCGCACGTCTTTCGGCACTAACCAAGAATTATTTTTTTCTCTCTCAGGTATCATGGGATAGCGTCGCATCTCGCGTGACATGGTATCACGACACATAGGCTACAGAGGAATGGATGAACAGTGAAAAGACATGGTATCACGACACATAGGCTACAGAGGAATGGATGAACAGTGAAAAGACATGGTATCACGACACATAGGCTACAGAGGAATGGATGAACAGTGAAAAGACATGGTATCACGACACGTAGGCTACAGAGGAATGGATGAATAGTGAAAAGACATGGTATCACGACACAGAGAAATGAATGAACAGTGAAGAGACCTATCACGACACGTAAGCTACAGAGGAATGAATGAACAGTGAAGAGACCTATCACGACACGTAAGCTACAGAGAAATGAATGAACAGTGAAGAGACCTATCACGACACGTAAGCTACAGAGAAATGAATGAACAGTGAAGAGACATATTACGACACACAGGCTACAGAGGAATGGATGAACAGTGAAGAGACCTATCACGACACGTAGACTACAGAAGAATGGATGAACAATGAAGAGACATGACACCACGACACGTAGGCTCCAGAAGAATGGATTAAAGAGTGAAGAGAACGATGTATAATGCCGCCCACTGTTGCCATTGCACCTTGGAGGAACAATGAACGAGAGCAGCTCCCAGTACGAAAGCGAGATCTCCGATGTGGAGCGCTACATTGAGGTGTGCGTGCTGTCGGTCATCACCGCCCTGGCCGTCGTGGCCAACATCTCGCTGTGGCTGGTCATCCTGGGCACCAGGTCGCTGCGCGCCGAGTCTAACAACATCCTGCTGCTGAGTCTCTCTCTGGCCGACATCCTCGTCTCCGTCGTCAGCATGCCCATGACCGTTGTCAGCATCTACATGGGCAGGTGAATGAATAGTCCGTGTCTGTACTGTCTTTATCAGAGTTACGTCGCTTTTTCTTCTTCTTGTTCTTCTTTTTCTTTTTTACAGTTACGTGCTCCCCCCCCCCCCCCTTTTTTTTTTAACAAGCGTTACGTCCCCCACCCCCCCCCCCCCACCCCACCCCCCAACCCCCGACAGTTACCTTCCGTTTTCGTTCGGATAATTACGTGCTGGACAGTGACCTCCACTTTCCTCTATTTTCCTCCCCCTTTGATTACCTCTTCTTCTTCTTTCCCTTCTTTTTTCACCCTTCTCATATTCTTTTTCTATTAAGCGTATTCCTGACGAGGACAGTTATGCCAAAACTGCTGAAAATGTGTCTCTTCTTTCTTTTTGTCCGATCCTTTTCTGGTGAGTGCATTTTCCTAGTTTTCCGTGCTCTTTTTACCGCTTACTATCTTGTTTCTAGTCCTGTTTATGCTTCAAAGTAAATAAAACGTTCTTAAGAACCGTCTAGGCCTACATTCGTGTTTAGTTGGTATTTTGCTTCATTTATCCCTTTTATGATATGCGGCTTACTGACGATTAAATTTTTCAGAAACTGTATGGTGTGTGTGTGTGTGTGTGTGTGTGTGTGTGTGTGTGTGTGTGTGTGTGTGTGTGTGTGTGTGTGTGTGTGTGTGTGTGTGTGTGTGTGTGTGTGTGTGTGTGTGTGTGTGTGTGTGTGTGTGTGTGTGTGTGTGTGTGTGTGTGCAGGTGGACATTTTCAGGACAGCTGTGCATTGTGCTGGGCTTCCTGAGCATGCTGACGCTCGTGAGCAGTGTGATGTCACTGGGTCTCATCAGCATCAACCGGTACATCAAGATTTGCCGTCCGCATCACTACCGGGCTGTCTACACCAACGTCAACATCTTCCTCATGACTCTAGGTAGGCCAGGTTATACTTCATGCAATGGGACTGCCCACTTCAGCATAATATGTCTCAATGGTCTCTTCGCCATACCGTGTATGTAACATTAATAATAAATAATAATTCAAGTAATTATAAAGCGCAGCATTTTGTCCGTAGAGACTATTCTTAGCGCGTACACGCACACAAACACACAGGCACCCGCACATACGAGCTTACTGACTATTGAAAACTTTATTTACTTACGTTTTGTTCAAGGGTCATACCTATTAAGACATGCAAGCCTGTGATCTGAATAGAAGAATAAACAACAAGAATCCGGAACAAGCTATTAAAAACAAGAGATCGAGTAACATGTGAGTAATAATCATAATAGCGGGGTCTTAGAGTACCCTTTCTCAAATGAGTCATAGGCGCGTAATTTCATACTCGCGTTAAAAACAAACGACAAAACAACAACAACAGCAATCAATTTACGCAAAATCGTCATCAAACATCGCTGTGAAGCATGACAATTACAGAATACCATCGGAACCGGCATCAACAATGACGTCAGCAGTATGACGCTAGGTCACCGGGTGACACATCACAATGCCGCAGAGACTCTGAACAGCATCTCATCATGTCATTAAGTCATTATGCCCCGTGCAGGTCTGTCGGTAGCCTCTTGAAACTCTCTTGAACCCTCTTAAAGCTGGAGACACTGATGGAGGAGAACAACTCCTGGACAAGCCCGTTAACAAGAGCAGTTAGCCTCTCCCTCCCCCAGCCTCCCACCGTGGTAAGCAGAGTCAGTGAGGACTATCATTCTAAGAGTCTGCACGGCGATGACTTGCCCCTCAGAAGCGCCACGCAAGCCGGGGAGAACTAGTCAAGAGACTTGAAAAGACCACTGGAGGATCTGAAAATTGAAAATGTCGTAATGTTTTTTGTTTGCGTGTTTATGTGTACGGTTCTTTGTTTGTTTGTTTGTGTGTGTGTGTGTGTGCGTGTGTGTGTGTGTGTGTGTGTGTGTGTGTGTGTGTGTGTGTGTGTGTGTGTGTGTGTGTGTGTGTGTGCGTGTGTGTGTGTGTGGTGTTGTGTGGTGTTGTGTTGTCGTATGTTGTGTTGTGGTGTGTGTGTGTGTGTGTGTGTGTGTGTGTGTGTGTGTTGTGTGTGGTGTGGTGTGTGTGTGGTGTGTGTGTTGTGTGTGTGTGTGTGTGTGTGTTGGTGTGTTGTGTGTGTGTGTGTGTGTGTGTGTGTGTGTGTGTGTGTGGTGTGTGTGTGGTGTGGTGTGTGGTGTGTGTGTGTGTGTGTGTTGTTGTTGTTGTTGTTGTTGTTGTTGTTGTTGTTGTTGTTGTTGTTCCGTCAGACCCCTCAAAGCGGCAGCAATGTAATGAACAGCGCCTTGTGACCCGAGTGTGTGGCCACAAAATGGGTGAAGAGGGAGACAGTGGTCAGAACTTAGAACAGTTAGTGAACATTTTTTGTTGAAATCCAGTAGGACGCGGCAAGCAAGTCAAATGTGTGCGATGGGTTTTGCGAAATATTTCAGGGATATTTGCGTGTTCCATCTGTTATATATGTTTTCTTGCCGAGCCTCAGTATTGCTGATATCAGCCAATCAGAAGCGAACAGGCGTTTCCAAGTCCAAATCACAGGTTTCCGACTCCTACAGGGAGGAATACCACAACGTGAACACCTCTGTTGTGCGTGAAAATGGCCACTGGCATTACAGATGAGGTTGTTCGCGAACCTTTTACAGAGCGTTTCTAAATTTGGCACACGGAGGTCCAGTGGCGATCGTGGTCGCTAGCCTTCAGACTGTGTTTGCGGACAGTGTACTGCAAGACAAGATGAGCTGTACGGAAACGAACACTGAGGTTTGAAACACATGTGTGTGGGTTCTCACAATGCTGAACGCAGTTGAAAAAGTCATGGAACATACTTTTGCCAGAAAACCTGCCAGAGATATCCAAGATAAGGATAGAGTCATCAGAAATCGAAGGAAATGCATATGGGAAAACACAGCTGCGATTGCATATGATGCTGTATGAAGTGTTCCATCGCGGAGAATAAACTCTGGCTGCTGCCATCGATTTGCAAAACGCATACGACGGGGTCCTTTTTAAGCTGCTAATGGTGCTGCTGGCGCGACAAGTTTGTTTTCTCAAGCTAAAGTGTCGTTAGGAAATGTCAGAGCATAATGCGTTCCTGTCTTTCCTCCTGTTTGTTTTCACAACTGCCGGTAATGGAGATATCTTTAATATCCTGACTGTTAATGCACACATCAAACGTTACTGGCTTCACATCTTTGTGTCTACTGTTTGCAGCCAGACTCGGGGTACTGAAGATATCTGTTACTTCATTTACATATATTACAGTTGATTTGTCATCGCTTCTTTGTATCGACTGTTTTGTTGCCAATCCTTGGGTATTGAAGATAGTGTCGCCAATCCCTGGGTATTGAAGATATATTATTATTACTTCATTTATATATTATTACAGCTGTTTGTTTTCGTTTCTTTGTATCCACTGTTGTATAGCCAGTCCCTGGGTATTGAAGATATATTATTCTTACTTCATTTACATATTATTACAGCTGTTTTTTTCGTTTCTTTGTATCTACTGTTGTGTAGCCAGTCGAATCGTTCTGAGAATATTTGTTACTTCACTTATATAAAGTCTGTGCCTCTGTGCGGTTAGTGCTAGAATTTCAAACGTTTTGACGTTTCTTGGATGTGTGATAATTTAATAAATTAAAGCACTTTTTGTGACTGCGCTTATCAAGTTGTATTCGTTGATAGTACTTTAACTTTGACTTTAATTTCAAAGTCGCAGCAGCGACAAACAGTTGGAACTTAATAATAATAATAATAATAACAACAACAATAGCTCTTACATGGCGCTGTACCTCGTGAATATTTACGAGCTCGCGGCGCTGTACATTATCAACATCAGCAACAAAATCACGACGTTTGTCGGTACGTTTTTTATTCGATCATATTCAGTTTTGTTTTCTATGGTTATCGAATACATATGATCAAGGCACTCAGTACTGTTTGGGGCCTTTGCGTTAATCGAGGCAATTTATAGGTCTTTACTAGACAAAAACCTTCACGTTGGCTTTTATAGGTCTTTACTAGACAAAAACCTTCACGTTGGCTTTTATAGGTCTTTACTAGACAAAAACCTTCACGTTGGCTTTTATCCGAACGTTGTTTGAATGATGTCTTTGATATGTGTGGTATTGTCAGTGGTTACAGGTGTGTGGTGTTTGTCAGTGATTACAGGTGTGTGATGTTTGTCAGTGATTACAGTTGTGTGGTGTTTGTCAGTAGTTACTGGTGTGCGGTGTTTGTCAGTGATTACAGGTGTGTGATGTTTGTCAGTGATTACAGTTGTGTGGTGTTTGTCAGTAGTTACAGGTGTGTGGTGTTTGTCAGTGATTACAGGTGTGTGGTGTTTGTCAGTGATTACAGTTGTGTGGTGCTTGTCAGTAGTTACTGGTGTGCGGTGTTTGTCAGTGATTACAGGTGTGTGATGTTTGTCAGTGATTACAGTTGTGTGGTGTTTGTCAGTTGTTACAGGTGTGTGGTGTTTGTCAGTGATTACAGGTGTGTGGTGTTTGTCATTGATTACAGGTGTGTAGTGTTTGTCAGTGGTTACAGGTGAGTGGTGTTTGTTAGTTCTCACTGCCTCTGCACGGGGTAGTGTGTTGAACACTGTTGTCACAAGGTGGTGTTCTGGTTTGGTTACAGGTGTGTGTTTGTCAGTGGTTACAGGTGTGTGGTGTTTGATGTGAGGAAAACTGTTCAGTCACAGGGTGGTGGTTACAGGTGTGTGGTGTTTGATGTGAGGAAAACCGTTCAGTCACAGGGTGGTGGTTACAGGTGTGTGGTGTTTGATGTGAGGAAAACTGTTCAGTCACAGGGTGGTGGTTACAGGTGTGCGGTGTTTGATGTGAGGAAAACCGTTCAGTCACAGGGTGGTGGTTACAGGTGTGTGGTGTTTGATGTGAGGAAAACTGTTCAGTCACAGGGTGGTGGTTACAGGTGTGTGGTGTTTGATGTGAGGAAAACCGTTCAGTCACAGGGTGGTGGTTACAGGTGTGTGGTGTTTGATGTGAGGAAAACTGTTCAGTCACAGGGTGGTGGTTACAGGTGTGTGGTGTTTGATGTGAGGAAAACTGTTCAGTCACAGGGTGGTGGTTACAGGTGTGCGGTGTTTGATGTGAGGAAAACTGTTCAGTCACAGGGTGGTGGTTACAGGTGTGTGGTGTTTGATGTGAAGAAAACTGTTCAGTCACCGGGTGGTGGTTACAGGTGTGTAGTGTTTGATGTGAGGAAAACTGTTCAGTCACAGGGTGATGTTCTAGTTTGGATACAGGTGTGTGGTGTTTGATGTGAGGAAAACTGTTCAGTCACAGGGTAGTATTCTGGTTTGGTTACAGGTGTGTGGTGTTTGGTGTGAGGAAAACTGTTCAGTCACAGGGTAGTATTCTGGTTTGGTTACAGGTGTGTGGTGTTTGTCCGCCCTGCTGTCGTCACCGCCGCTGTTCGGGTGGAGCAGTTTCGTCTACCTGCCCAAACAGTCGTTCTGCTTTTGCGACTGGTCGTCCTCCGTGTCCTACACCTTCTTCATGGTCCTCGCTTGCTTCGGAGGCCCCCTCCTCATGATGGCCGTGTCCAACGCCCGCATCCTGCAGACCTACCGCAACAGCCAGCGTCGTCTGCATCAGCAGCCGGGCCAACGTCTTCAGTCGAAGCCAGCCGGTCAGCAACAGCAGCGGCAGCAGAGCAAGGTGACATCCACTGCAGCGGACGCCAGAGACAAGGATAAATCGGTCTCGCCTTCTGCCTCGGTGGGGTCGTCGCGGGATGGGGCCGTGGTCCCGGCATCTGCGGAGGACGCTTCCAGACTGTTTGTGCTGGCAGCGACGCCGTCGTCACACCCCGGGGAGCGGTTAACGGTCGCTGGTGGTGTGGCACATCATAACGGCACGGCCGGGAGGGGTTCGGGTGACGACGCGGCTGGTTTAGAGCGAGCAAAGCCAGCAGCGGCGGCATCAGCAGCGGCACCAGCAATAGTAGTAGCAGATGCCAGCGCAGCAGTCACGCCGCGTTCGGAAGGCGTGGGGCAACCACCACCACCACAGCCCCTTCAAGTCGTTCAGTCCGGGCCGGCCGGTGCAGACAGCACGGTCAGCTTGACCACGCTGGCGGTGAAGAAAAGCCCCTCTGAAGCCAGCAGCGTGACCGACCTCTCCGTGCGCCAGAAGCGGAAGGAGAAGCGTCGCACGGAGGAGTTCCAGCTGGCGCTGTCGCTGATGGTGGTCATCTTGGCCTTCGTGCTCTGCTGGCTGTCCTTCTGCGTCACCATGTTCCTGTCCGTCTTCTGCCCGCAGAGCCTGCCGCGGGCCGTGGACATGTCCGCGCTGCTGCTGGGCTACAGCAGCAGCTGCCTCAACCCCATCATCTACGGCGTGATGAACAAGAGGGTGAAGGAAGGCTACGGAGAGCTGTGGAAAAAACTCTGTTTTTACCGTCTCTGGCGCAGACAACATAAGACTGCCGTCATGAAAACCACGACCCGGTGTTCAGACACGCAGTCGTAAGCGAAGGGACGAGGCCGGAGTTTTTTGTGATCATGAGCGTGTAAGCTGGCTGACCCAGTTCTTCGTGTTAATAGGTTAAGCTTCGCTTTGGTTTTGGTTCAGGCGTCTTTTTTCTCTCCACCCCCCCCCCCCTCCACCCGCACACCTCCGCCGCCCTTGTGTCTTTGTCCACGGCAGGTATCTCTTCAAGCCAACAAGCTGCCGTTGCGCAAATCGATCGGTGGCAGAGAAGTACAG
The DNA here is from genome assembly GCA_018857735.1 of Alviniconcha marisindica. NCBI lineage: Eukaryota > Metazoa > Mollusca > Gastropoda > Provannidae > Alviniconcha > Alviniconcha marisindica. The sequence goes on along the minus strand of JABMCL010000054.1, from coordinate 1,087,950 downwards.
GTTCATGGTGAGATGGACAGTCGACTAGGCTGAAAATAACTGTACCGCCGGCGAATGTGGCAACGATTTTGCGGATGTGCGATCGTTTCTGCCGTACAGAAAAGAAAAGAAGACAAAGAAGAACTTCGACAAACGGCAATGCCTGTAAACGCATAAAAGGTTAAAAAGAACATTCTCAGACATTCCTTCTTCCCAAGGAGCCTCCGAGAGTGGCGCCAGCTTCCACAGTGGCCCACCAGAACCCCTCCACCTGAGGCCTTCATGGGCGGCCTTGGCAGCGACATTGATGCCCAGTGTCACCTGTCCGCTGTACAGCCAGTCCACCGGACTGTGGAGATAGTTTTAAACCATTCTAATGGACATTTTGAACGGAAAGGACCAAAGCTACCGTGCATGCGCGCCTAGCTTTTATTGGGCCACTAACGCTCCACTTTGTGGGTCTGGCCCAGTATTGGGAAGAAGAAGAAGTAGAAGAAGAAGAAGAGAGGGACCAGGATTTGTGGTTAGTCAAAGGGGGTCAGTTTGATCAGCACGAGCGATCTGCGGGCTAATAGAAAATGAGTGCTACCAACACCACGTTTTGACAGATTTACTACCACTGCTTTCATTATGGCCAAAGAGACGAGGGACTAATTTAATTATGTTAAATGCTGAGCTAAAACCGACAGAGTATACTTGTTTATGCGCCTTTTTATGTTCAAGGCGAGAATAAGCCGTAGAAGTGTTGACAGTTTCATCTGTACTACATTTGTCTGTGTGTAAAGGGTTGCTTGTGATGGAGCGAGCAGGTTGGAAGTAGGAAACAACTAACGAGCCACAGCCTACTTCTTTTTCAGCCACCATCATTGAAGAGAGACACTTGTTTTCATCGCTTCTCTCCTCGCGCAGTCTCCCAAGTGACGTTGAAAAATTAAAACGATGCCTAAAAGATTTACGATTAAATGAAGTCAAATTCCACCACCAAAAAAACAAAACAAAAAAGAACAAACAAAAAAAGAAGAAAGAAAGAAAGAAAAACAGTGACCCTGACAGAGTGACTGACAGAGTACACTAAAACAATGCTAATGTGCAGATACCCTCTGTCACATAATTATGTACTACAATAATTTTTACATTTGTCTAACTACCTTTGACTATACGCGAACAGGAATGGATCAAGTACATCTTTACTCTCCGTACACATTTCTTGGCTAAAATGGTTTTCAAGACACTTCGAGACAATCTGAGTGAGAGCCACTAGTCTGCGTGTGCATATTTTGCTTTCAGTCAGCGTAAATCAGCAGATACCGTTGTTGGTGGTGGTGGGTTTTTTAATTTGTTGTTGTTGTTGTTGTTGTTGTTATCTTGATTGTAATAAAAGACCGTCCAACTGTTATCATTTAATGAATTTTATATGTTACACTAATAAATTGCTACGATTCATTCAGGCCGTCGCTTTAGATATATCCTAAACGCAAATCGAACAGATTCAAGAATTCATTTTATTTCAGTGGTAATAAACCATCAGCACCACACCTGAAATGTGTGTGTGTGTGTGTGTGTGTGTGTGTGTGTGTGTGTGTGTGTGTGTGTGTGTGTGTGTGTGTGTGTGTGTGTGTGTGTGTGTGTGTGTGTGTGTGTGTGTGTGTGTGTGTGTGTGTGTGTGTGTGTGTGTGTGTGTGTGTGTGTGTGTGTGTGTGTGTGTGTGTGTGTGTGTGTGTGTAACTGATTGATTGTTATTAACTGCTTGTATAGGTACACATAAGATTCATTACCATGCGATATAAAATGCTGTGATGTAGTAATACGATTCCTATTATTGTGTGCATTGTACATATAATACCTTAATCCTATATATGAACTTTCACATATTTTACCTCTACATCTAATGCCCTAACCTGCTTTCGTTGCTGCTTTTTTCAAGAGCCATTTTACAATGGAACACTATGTGGGTGTCGTCGAAGTGAATGGAATTATTGTAAATCGGGAACCTGCAGACACTGTAGAAAACGTCCAAATTCCACAGCGCAATTGTCGACTATTTCAGCTGAATCAGGTAATCATTATCATCGTCATCATTCAAAACGTCTCATCTCAGGATGAGGATGGAATGGGAAACCCAGACTAGCACGCGACAGTGTTGGACACGCATCTGTGAAGACTCGATCCTGTGGACGTACTGTCCTTGCTACGGGAAATGATCGAGTAGATAGAATGGCGTTTCCCGTTTTCCGTAGCAACCATCACAAATGGCTGGCTTGCGTCTGGGAAACTACGAAGTGCTGGGGAGCTTGAGCTTGAAGTACAGCCTGCAGGCATAAAGTCAGGGGCATCACACCGTCCATCGCCTGGAGGAGAGAGGAGAAGAAAGAGGAAGCGCTCGAGGGTCTTGCTTGAAAGGACGAGAGAGGGCCATCGTCAGTCAGAGCGACACCGGAACTGTTCCAGGGGCAACACTAGGGACGGGGTGGAGCGAGTAATGTATAGGCTTTCTCGAGCGCGTAGATGCTATTTTGAACTGAACTGAGAATTGCGGTAGAGAAAGAAGCTCAGAAGGCTGCTGACATGATTTTCTACACACAGTGTGTGCTAAAACCACTTAGTCGTTTTGTCCAACTAATGGAAATAAAATGCGTGCATCTGCCTTGTAGATATATTGCTTATAAGCACCAAGACTAATTTCAGAACTATTCAGAACATACTCCTTTGGATATATTGTGTCTGTGTGTGTACCGGTGCATATCCATACTTATGTTGATACCGCTGTGGTGTGTGTCTATATGTGTATGAGTGTGTGTGTGTGTGTGTGTGTGTGCGTGCGTGCGTGCGTGCGTGCGTGCGTGCGTGCGTGCGTGCGTGCGTGCGTGCGTGCGTGCGTACGTGCGTGCGTGCGTATTTTTCTCTTGTTTCCGTCTCCAATTCCCAGTGAAATTGTACCCCCACATATGGACAGCGTTATTCTATTTATGCGTAGAATATATATTATATTCAGAACACGTTATATCATTGATAATGACCACGCTGTCCATATTATTTGAAGAACACTTGTGGCGGCTAAACACCAATATTTATTGCAATGGACGATTTGTGTGACCCTACTTTATTGATATGAATGTCTTTGGTAGTTTTAGCTTGTGAGCGTCTACTTGTATGCTGTGTGTGTATCTGGCGCTGTGAACACGCAAGGTTTTGTGTGGAAGTTTTTATGAGCTGTATATAAATTTTTATTCATTCATTCATTCATGTTGTAGTCCTTCGCAATTAAACATTTAATGCTGAATCCGAGTCATCCTCGTTTGTCCGCCCTCTAACCCGCCAACCCCCCTCCTCCCCCCCCCCCCCCCCCCCACCCCACCTCCCGGGGTTTAAGTTGCAGTTCTTTTCTGTGAAAACCCCCAACATCAACGTCAAACAACAAACAAACAAACAAACAAACAAACAAACAAACAAACAAACAAACAACACACATTCACACACACACACACACACACACACACACACACACACACACACACACACACACACACATAAAAAGCACACGCTCACCCAGTATTTCATTTTCTCCGAGAGAGCGATCTCGTTTATACAGTCAGTTATTTACACTGTAAGAGGCCATCGCTCGATGATTAACCTTTTTTTGCGGAGCAAGTTGCTGTCTAACTAGAGGTGAAGGTTTGTTGCCCGTTATGTTTGATCACTTCATTCGCTTTCCACCCGTCTGTCGCAGTCACCACAAGCAGCCAGAGTAATTCGTTTACCTGTGCAACAAATTGGATCAAACTGTATTAGCCTACTTGTCGTCTGCCTCCTGTCCTGTTGACAGAAATCAGATAATTCGGATAAGAGGAGAGCCAAGGCGCAGAATCATCGAGTAGCATGGAAAATGGAAGAAAAGAAAACAAGAAGGTTTTCAATCCATTTTTGGGATTGGATTTTTTTGTTTTGTTTGAGAATCACATGCGACAAAAACGCAGTGAGTCCGCTCGAGAGCGGAGAATATATATATCTTGCTGTTATTGAACTCTTACTCGGCTCTGTCTTAAAAGTAGGATTTTATATTATGAAATGGAATGTTACTTATAAATGTGTGTGTGTGTGTGTGTGTGTGTGTGTGTGTGTGTGTGTGTGTGTGTGTGTGTGTGTGTGTGTGTGTGTGTGTGTGTGCGTGTACGTGTGTTGAACTTTTATTTTGCCTATCTTAATCTTAGACATAGGACTATATTTTACATTGGAACATTACTCATACTTAGGCGTGTGTGTGTGGTGTGTGTGTGTGTGTGTGTGTGTGTGTTGTGTGTGTGTGTGTGTGCGTGGTGTGCGTGTGGGTGTTGGGTGTTGAACTTTTATTTGTCTTAGTCTTAGACATAGGACTATATTTTACATTGGAACATTACTCATACTTATGTGTGTGTGTGTGTGTGTGTGTGTGTGTGTGTGTTGTGTGTGTGTGTGTGTGTGTGTGTGTGTGTGTGTGCGTGCGTGCGTGCGTGCGTGCGTGCGTGCGTGCGTGCGTGCGCGCTCGTGCAGGTATGTGCGTGTGCGCGCATGTGTGTGTATGTGCGTTTGGGTGTTGTTTTGTTAGTGCAAATGGGTTGCTAGTTGATGTATGTCAGTGTTGTTGTTTGCTTATGTTTGTATGCTTACCGCTTTCGAGACACTTTCCTTCTTGTAAAACTTGGTGAATAAAGAATCTGAATCTGAATCTGAATATATATATATATGTAGGGGAGGGGGTGGGGAGTGAGGGAAGCAGGTTGGAAGCATGAATGAAGAGTCACAAGTCAGAGGTTGCTATAACATAACTTTTATTTACACCAACCAGGAAAGAGTGTCCGTGTTGGAAAGACACAAGCAAACAAAACATTTCGAACATGAAAGCAAACGTAAAGACTAAACAACAGCAATTATCTAATAAATACAGTAACCATGTAGTTTACCTGTAGGTACATGATGACAAAATGATTAATAATCAAGCACATAAATTGTGTGCATGACTTGCACTTAAAACCCTATCTCACAATTATCTAAAGTGTTAAAACTTGTGCGCTGGGCTCGCCGCGTCCTTTGTGAGCCGGTTTGGCCTAGCGGTAAGGCGTTAGGCTGGTAAGCGGAGGGACCTCGGTTCGAATCTGCTTCGGCTCTCCTTTCTCTTCAAAAGTTGTGGTCTGTGGACACTGTCTTGTGACTTTGTCCCTCACAATTATGAAACATTAAAATGGCTCTCATCGCTTACACCTTAATGCATAAGTCATTCTGGTGGTGACAGTGTGCCGATAGGTATATAATCTCTCCCCCCCCCCACCCCCCACCACCTCCATACCCCTTTCCCCCCTTCTCCCCGTCCCTAATAAACGTTATGGTTTCTGTGGACGTTAAGCACCATGTTTATTTTACGCCGCGTCCTTTTTCCCCCAGTGTCCCTGCAGCTTGGGGCTTCGCATCGGTTCTCCTTTAAACAGCAGCAGCAGCAGAGAGGAGGTCGCTTCAAGTACAGTCAACCTCCGTCCCCACCCTTCTCTCTCCCCCTTTTGTTGTTCAGGAACGTTTCCACTCTATGTATGCATCCGCGTCCGCATTTTCACCTCACGTGCACAGAGACGCCAAAAGAAACACGAACGGGCACTAGTACGTGTTTCTATAGGCCTGTTGAAATATCAAACTGTTTGATCAATCAAATCCCGAGTTAATCATAAATAAAAAATGCAGTTCTAATGGGCCGATCCCCTGCGTGGTACATGTGAGAGGCTCTGAGCGCTGTACGTGAAACAATACAAAGTACGGAACCCAGTTTGATAATGCATTGACATAGCTCACTCTGTCCCTCATTCTCCCCGGTGCGCTCGCGTGCACCCCCCCCCCCCCCCACCCACACCCACCCACACACACACACATTCGTGCGCGCACACTCTAGTAACTCTTGCTTTTTCGCCAATCTTCTCTCCCCCCCCCCCCCAACCCCCCGCCCCCTTCCGAATAATAACTAGTGAAGACGTCAGCAGCAGGAAAAAACAAGAACAAAAAACAAAAACAAACAATAGACCTTCCAATGCCTGTGAGAGGGTTAAAGTGGCCCAGAGTAGCTGAAGAGAAAAGTTTTCACAGGCGTTTTGAACTGCGAGAGAGGATTGCAGCGTCGGATGTGAGCAGGGAGGTTGTTCCAGCTATCTGGAATGCTGAGCTTAACGTCTACATGTATTAGGGACGGGGCGGGGGGTGGGGGGGGGGGGGGGGGGGGGGGGGCGGGGGGGGGGGGGGGGGGGGATGGGAGGAGACCGACTGCCACCAGCAGAACAATAGGTGGGGACCTCGCCAGTGCGAAGCAACTTTGTGTACTCGGCAACTTGCTGTTTTAACAGCTGTGCAGAACAAAGTGACGAAGACAACCGCAGACTAAGCCTCATTTGCACATAACTGATAAAACAGGGAAGGAAAAAAATGGAGGGGCGAGGTAAACCCTAACCTAGCTCTCTGATGAGGTTCAATACTTATTCCTCACTGCGGCATCACAAATTGAACCGAAATGTCAAACTCTGCCTGATGTTTGAGCCATGATATAATTATATAATTGGTGTTAATAATAATATGGAATTTATAGTGCGCATTCGTCATTTAATTAAAGAAAAGCATGGAATGCATAAATACTCACATAAAAATCGATAACATAATAATACATTACTACACATACTTAGTCATACAAAGCAAAGTAAAACTAACACACACTGAAATACAAACATCCTCGCACTCACAGAGTCGCCTGTACGCGCACACACATACAAACACGTAGACTGTATGTGTATAAATTAGGATGGATGTATAACCTCTCACACACACACGTTCACACGTTTCCGTGCGCGCTCCCACACACATACACGCACGCACGCACACCAACACACACATAGGCGGATCGCGCGCACTTATGCTGGCATACACTAAATGCCCCCCCCCCCCCTTCCCTTCTCCCGTCCCTGGCTCACCTCGATTTTTTTTTTGGTGTATATTTTTTATGCAGATAATAACAACAACGGCCAGCCAGGTGCCGGAGCTTCCTTCTCATCAAAGGATTGAATGAACTGGAAATGTTACTAAGTCTGTGGGCATCCAAAATGATTCAGCCCGGTCAAATCTCAGTATGCACGAAGTCGGTGTCACACGTGCCCCTCTACGTCCGCTTTGGAGGAGTTGTGGGACTTTGTAGTCAACTCTGACTGGTTGTCGCTGTGCGACAGCGAGATAAACGAAAGGGACGAAAGGTTATATATTGGTCATTGCTGTAAGACCGTAAGAAAACACCGTAAGAGAGTCTGCACTGGAAGCTGACTCTAGAAGAAAAATCCCTTGTGGCACCGGGGACTCGAACCCCCGTCAGTACTGCGCCCGCCCCGGTGTTTAGAACGCTTGAAATCCCTGTCCTGAAATGAATGCATCTAAATTCTGCCATGGTAAACGCATAAATAAACATTCCCCAGCATCAGCTAGATTACGGGCCACGTTGTGCATAAGTAAACAACGCAATCCAATCCTATCGTATGCCTGCGTGATCCTTTTGTTGTCGACAACAGTGGCTGTTTGCTAGGGAAGCATAATTAACCCTTTCCCCGACAAAGAATTTGTGCTGCTGATGTAATTCCTTCGCGATAGAGTCCCGCAGACGGGTTAGTCAACCAGAAAGGTTAATTTTCTAGAACTTTACCTTTTATGAGCATGGATGAAACGAGAGAATTGGAGCAAGCCGTCATTCTGGCAGAAGTGGATCGAACGGTTCGAGTCCCTGTGGTTGAATTTTCTACTCCGGTGTCAACTTTCTGTGCTGACTTTTATTTCGTTATTCGTTCCAACCGCGTTTTACCGGTCATTCTGCCAAGAGTAGAGGTAGCAGGCTACAGTTAAACATACATGCATCCGTTACGTAAATGGCTTTGAATAAAGCGACATTGCAAACTAGTGCATGTCTGTAGGGTGTTCGCAGAACATGCGCCGAGACTGCAGCAGTTTTACGCGGTACCAGCCATATAACAACCAAACAGCGTTGAAACCACTTTGATGGATTTTCCAAAACGCGTTGTGTAAAGCTAGAGTCGCTTATTCAGAGACGCATACGTCTAGAGCGCAGTGGGCGAGCAGGTAATAGCGCTATAGTTGCCATTGTGAAGCACTTAGGGCTCATCTCAAGATGAGGCACGTAACAAGTGTTTATAGATTAGATTAAAGGGAGAGAGAGAGAGAGAGAGAGAGAGAGAGAGAGAGAGAGAGAGAGAGAGAGAGAGAGAGAGAGAGAGAGAGAGAGAGAGAGAGAGAGAGAGACTTCGCAATGGAGGTCATTGTTAATATTATGGCGTGGCATGGGCAGGAAAAGGGTTAAACAAAATCATGAATACTGCAGCGACCGCATGGAACTAAACATAATTCAAAGTCCTTGCGTAAAGGACATCACGTCCTACGTCCTGTTTTACATGCTGGCTTCCTCGTGAAAACATTTCCCATCCATTGCTGCAGAAACTCAGCTCTTTTAACGTCGGTCCAACTATTCTTAAGCTGTTTGATAACTCGTTTACTGAGAGCCTTTCGCACTTTTCTTTCATTTGCTGGTTTTCATGATCTTAACACGAAGCAAAGAAAGTGATTGAAGAGAATTGCGAATATTAGCTCCGAAATAATATGTGATCAGGTTAGGACTTTGTTCTATGACCACCAGATTTTACACAAAGTGGAATCCATTTTAAGGGACCCCGGGCATGCCCAGTATGGGGAGTTCCAACACTTGCCCCATGGGTTCCGGTTCAGATCACTGGCACGCAAAACCAACAGAAGAGGAAACTCTTTGGTTCCCACTGTAGTTTGATTCTTCAGCAGGGCATGATCATGCAGCCCTCTGAACCAGTCTGAACCATTCTGTATGGTTTTACTAGGGTAGCTGTCTGATCAGGTTTAAGAAGCGTGTTTGGGTCCAGCAATGTGAGTGGTTGATGATAGCAGTGGTGTGTGTATGTAGGTTGGATGAGGAGTATGTGTGGGGAGGTGTATGTTGCTGGGGGTCCAGGGGAGGTGGGCAACAGGGATATGTTTTCTGCTGTGATAATTTGTATTATGGATTTAAAATAAAAATAAAAAATAAAATCAAATCCGGTATGTCTGTTTATTATCATCAATTTAATGGCTTTTGACGTTGCTTGTTACACGTTGTTTTTAAATTAAGGAAACGTTAGTAGTTAGTAAAATTGCCCTGTGAGGGATGATTAAAATCTACTGAATTGACCTGGCCCAGAGAACGCACATGAAAACAAGTAAAATATACCGCTTTTAGCTGAATTAAAGGAGGTTCCCCGCTAACATAAAAATCGGACGTCAAGCTGTTAAGGCTCTGCGGTCCTATCCTAGAACCACTGATAAACTGCATTTAAAACGGCTGCCAGGCCGCTCAAGCAATCGATCGAGGAGGTTCCTATGGCCACAAATAATAACAGCAGTTTTATAAAACACTGGCTGCTTTCAGTGTAATTGTTAATATTTAACGCCCAGTCACATCGAGGAGAAAAAATAAAGAAAGAAAGAAAAAAAGAAGAAAAAAAAAAGAAAAAAGAAAAAAGAAGAAAGAAAAGAAAAGAGAGAAAAAAAGAAAAAGATTAGTCTATCTGTCAGTGACAAAACTATTAGATCACAGATCGAAGATGTGGTGAGTGACAGTCATGATAATATCACAATGAAGTACAGACGAGGTACACTCACTGAAAGAGAGAAACTTCTTAACGGCATTGTGTAACTGGATGGAAGGAACTCGCTTTTTTTAAATCTTCTTTTTTCCCAACCCCCCTGTCAACCATGACGGTTATATATTGTCGATTTGTGTAACTGGTAGCATTAACTCTAAAAAACAATTACGAAGTACAACTTCCTTTGGGGCATATGTGTGCAAATAAGCAGCGGCAAATAATAATGTTGCTGCAGCGTGATTCTGGGGGTATTGAACAGCGTCATATCTGCCTGCTGTTTCCTGCAGAGTGTGGTGAGCACTCACTGTCTCACAACTATGATAATAATGTTGCTGCACTCACTGTCTCACAACTATGATAATAATGTTGCTGCACTCACTGTCTCACAACTATGATAATAATGTTGCTGCACTCACTGTCTCACAACTATAATAATAATGTTGCTGCACTCACTGTCTCACAACTATGATAATAATGTTGCTGCACTCACTGTCTCACAACTATAATAATAATGTTGCTGCACTCACTGTCTCACAACTATGATAATAATATTAATGTTGCTGCAGCGTGATTCTGGGGGTATTGAACACCGTCATATCTTCCTGCTGTTTCTTGCAGAGTGTGGTGAGCACTCACTGTCTCACAACTATAATAATAATAATGGAAATTTATAAAACGCTTACCCGCGGCTCCAAGCGCTGAAAAAACGTGATACACATAATGTACATCAGATGGAGAATGTTATCCGCAATTTCACAAAAGCTAACACATATAACGTACATATCAACATGGGTTCAAGACTTATTTTGTGCAACACACACACACACACACACACACACACCACAACACACACACACACACACACACACACACACACACACACACACACACACACACACACGTAGCACAAACTGATTGGGGTGAAGGAAAGTGTTGCTTAAATGAAATATTGGGAGCAGAGAAATGTCTTGAGTTTGATTTCGGGAGAGAGAGAGAGAGAGAGAGAGAGAGAGAGAGAGAGAGAGAGAGAGAGAGAGAGAGAGAGAGAGAGAGAGAGAGAGAGAGAGAGAGAGAGAGTATTTTGTATTAAATACTGTACTAGCTGATTTTAAAGACAATGACGAACCTCTGTCCGTGCGCGCGTGCACATGATGTGTGTGTATGTGTGTGCGTGCGCGCGTGCGCGTGTGCGTGTGCTTACTGTCCTGCAAGTAACACTTCAAAATATGGCTGTCTCATCTTGACACTAGTTGGGACACAGTTCTGTCTTGCCCAGGCCTATTGCTCAAAATAAAATGATTAGCCTATAATTAGGACTGTGACCCGATATAATGAAAGTGCAATATTCACCTTTTCGTATTTTCTCTCTACTCCCTTTCTCACTCTCTCCCATAGTACTATTCCGCGCTTAATACAACTACAACACGTATAAACTCGGTCCTATTAACTGGCCAAAGCTACAGCCTGTGTGGATTCACTTGTTAACACACTCCCAAGAGCTTCTGCAGTCAGAATCGAAGTACCTTTTCAATGATTCCCACAAACGATCCTCACAGGCAACATCATTTTCGATTATTTTAGTCTCAGTTATACAGCCCTTAATACTAAACCAGATCCACTTCAGCTCACGATGCGTACGCGCATTAAACCGTTGCACGTGAAGAGCGATCTCCAACAAGCTTGCGGCGTCATTACTATTGATGACGTATGCGGTGTTCTTTTTCAGTTTAGTAGGCTACTCAGTATTCTGCAAACCTCCGGTATTGAACGTCATCCACTTCAGCTAGACCTGTTACGGTGTTAGCCTATTTTGAGGTAAGTCCCGGGTCGATTCTTCACAGTATCACTGACAGCGTCCTGAATATCGCCTGCGGCACGAAAAACCAGTGGCAAACAGCACAGCCGACGGTCGTTAAGTGCACGTCTAATTGTAAAATCTGAAACAGAATAAGGTTGAGAGCGCGTGAACAAAGGGAGTTCACCAGCGGTCGAAATACGTCACACGAAACGAAGCAACACAGACCAGAGTTGCCTACTCTGGAAGAGTAAATACGAGGTACATAAACTCCACCATAATGTGAACATAATAAAAGTAGGCGATTCAGGTCTTTGTTGTCTTTGTGTTCCGTGTGAAGTCTTTCGATCGCTAATTATACCCCCACCCCCATCCCCGATTCTTCTTCTTCTTCTTCTTCTTTTTTTTTGGGGGGGGGGGGGGGGGTTGAGTGTAGTTGTTAATGGTAAAGGTATGTTTTCGGGTTGTGCCATTGCATCTCCGTCGGATGCTAATACACTGAATCAAAGACATAATTTCCCCTGGACAGCATTCCCCCAAGAAACGTTTGCTTCGTCTGCTGACTGAAATTTTCTTTACTGCGATGCGAAAGAAATGTCAAGTTTGCGAAATCCTCATTTTCTTGCAAAAAGCAAACTTCATTTTCTATTCATAGCGTAGGCTATGTTATTTATTACGTTCTGAAAAGCTTGTCGGAGCAGAGGTTTCTTTACAGCAAGAGAATTAATGGTATAAACCAAACGCGTTTCCACAAAACCCCTAGAACAGCATGAGCATATTTGTTAGCTGTCTGCTTTTCCAAAATCAATTATTTTTTAAACCCTGATAATCTCCCAATCATTCTGCTGTTTCCGTGTTGTCATTAAGACCTTGGGCAAAAACGCGGCTTGCTGGTGTTGACAAATGATTCTCTGACACAGAATTTGTGTGTGACTGTGTGTGTGTGTGTGTGTGTGTGTGTGTGTGTGTGTGTGTGTGTGTGTGTGTGTGTGTGTGTGTGTGTGTGTGTGTGTGTGTGTGTGTGTGTGTGTGTGCGCGCGAGAGAGAGAGAGAGAGAGAGATATTGTTTTAATCGCTGTGTGTGGTACTTTAATTATTTTCATTATATTACCTCGTGATAAACAAAAACAAGTATGTGATCATAAGTTCATTACTATTTTATGATGGCGTCACAGTTTGTTCTATATTTATAACTATGGTTAAGGTAAGACCCTTTTGTTGGTGGTGTTACGTTTGCTATTGTATTGTTCTTTTAACTTTATGTATTCATTATTTTACGAGCCCGCCATAACCACAACAAAATTGCCCCCTGTGGGATAATTAAAGTTTAAAAAATAAATTTAAAAAATTGAATATTTGAATACCGTGCACATTTGCCCCTCACCTCCTCCTTTCAATTGTTTGAAAGCGCCAGTCCAGGAAAAGGCAGGACAGGAAATGGCCATAAAAGGCAACAACAAAGAACTATTGTTGCTCATATATATATATATATAATTATTTTTTTTTAAACCCTATATATGTGTGTGTGTGTGTGTGTGTGTGTGTGTGTGTGTGTGTGTGTGTGTGTGTGTGTGTGTGTGTGTGTGTGTGTGTGTGTGTTTGCTAAATGATATATATATATATATTTGCTAATTGATATCTTTATAGTAGAATACTATCTGTCTGTTTATCTATCTATCCACGTTTGCTAAGTGATATCTTTACAGCAGAATACTATATTCACAGTTCTGTTCGTCGAAAAATATGTAAACGTGGTTTTCGTTATGAGTTGTTTTGTACGTTTATTTGTACAGCGCAGTGAGTTTAACTCGGGTTTGAGAAAATAGCGCTTTATAGAAATGATGTATCATTATTTAAAAAATAAATAGATCTACGTTACTATGACAACTTGCGTCTCTGATTAGAACCACTTTAACAAAATTCCGACTCCCTTAATTTATTCTTCTAAGAATCAAACCAGTCATTTCCTCTGGAAATTGGCGGTTGATGCGAGGTCACTTGTCTTTACTTTGATACGCCAGCACGTGAAGCTCATGAAAATCAATATTTTGTGCAAGAAGCAGATGCCGGAAGTGAGTCTATGGAGGTTAATGTGGCAAAAACTGTGACGCTGGGATTATCTCGGTCTTGAATACCAAAAATGTCAGCGTCACACGCCACATGAAGTTGTCTCGGCTGAGACTGTACAGCAGGTACAGCATACGGTCTTTGGTCAAGGTCTGTTCACAGACATATATTATTCAGTGTCTGTAGTTCTTATTCCGATCCAGTTTAAACTTTGGACGGGTGTCATGACCGAACTATGTGACCAGTTTTAGGTGCAATCACAGACACTGAATAATATTCAATGTCTGTGGGTGCAATCTGGTTCCCGGTGGCTCAGAGGATATGCAACCTGTCTACCCATCAGAATTTTACGACAGGCCCTCCAGGATGTGTACGTTTTTTAGCGTACTATAATTATGTACTAGCGACGTAAAAGAATAAATAATACTTAAAATATTTCTATGGCGCAAGCTCTGGGTCAGTAAAGACTATTATTCTAAGCGCACGACTTAACAAAATAGCAAGAATAACAGCGAAATTCGCTCTGAAGGCCTGTCCGTTTAAAATCTGCTTCACTTAGCAAACTCTCTGTCCTCTCCAACTCTCCGTGAGCGTTTAAATTTGCGAGATCTCCCTGTTCTGTCTCAGATCAAAACCCATGCAGCTCCAGACTTTCCTGATAAGACAGGACTTTTCACCAACTTAAGCTGACCATTCCTGTGAACATAGATTGTGTGTACGTTTATGTCTATGTATGTGCGTGACTGGTGTGTGCTAGCGCATGAAGGTTTTGCGCTGTATATGACCTATCTATTATCATTATTATAAAAAGCTGAGTAGAATGAAAATGTCAGGAAGCTGAGAAACGCTGCCAGACATGCACAGAGAGAATGATAGAATACAATCTGAGAAATGGAATATAAAAGACAAAGAATATAGAACCAAGCACTGACCCCTAGGGGACACCGGAGTAAGTAACTTGGTGTTTTACGCCCAGTCAACCATCACAGTTATATCAGGACGAGGAACACCGGAGTTCAAGGCCACAGGAACAGAGGACACAACATCGACAGTGACGACCTGAATTCGATCAGAGAGGTATGACTGAAACCAAGACAGAGCAATACCAGAAAATGCCAAATGGAGTCTTGAGAGTAAAACGGGTTGTCGATGGTGTCAAAAGCGGCGAACAGGTCAAGTAGAGGGAGCAGAGACATTTGTTTGACATCCAGAGCTGTGGAGGAGATCGTTAGCCATATTAAGAGGGAATTTTCAGTGCTATATCCACTGCATATGGCTTTAATTTTCACTAAGATGTGCTGATCCAGGTCATTCACCGGAAAGACGGTGATATCCTCCTGTCCACCACCACCGCCACCAATCGAACTCTCCTGTCCGATCACTTCTCCGACATGACTCAGCTCAACGTCTTCAAACCCCCATCCCATCCAGTGTACATTGAGGGGTGGAGGTGGAGGTGGTGGTGCTGGTTCTGGCGGGCACATCGCAGTGAAAATTAAAATCATCGACGACGGACAGCTGAGGTGGCTGCGCGAGGAAGTATTGGGACGGATGTGTAAAGACTCACTTAGCACAGTACCCGGGAAGCGTATGGGTCCCATCTATTTTTCACATTTTCTGTCCGGGCCCGTATAGCCATCGGGGATCCATGACAGCTCAATCTAGTTTCGTCCGTATTGAGTCATCCGGTCTAGTCCCTTTTCTCCCCGAATTGTTCTCGCGCAGGTGATGTCTAAAAATAGACGTAACTGCAGTCTGCGATTTTATCGCCAAAAAATGGCATTGCGATTAATATTACTGGTGTCTAATTTTGTCAGCTATGTGTGTTTTCTTGTAAATGGAATTTTTGATGGAATAGATCGATCTTTCCCCCGTGGGCTCGAAATTTCACTGTGAAGTTGCAGTTCGGATTCAAACTGTTGTCTGCCGGCCGCTATGTAATTTCTGAAGCCGAAATGGGCTTATGTCAAAACAAACAAACAAAAACAAAAAAACAGACCCCCCCCCCCCCCAAGCACACACACACACACACACACACACACACACACACACACACACACACACACACACACACACACATCATAAACCAACGATAACAACAAGAATACAAACGAAAACATCAACAACGAAGAACAGGAAACAATCAACAACATTGGAAATGAGTGAAAAAATAAAACAACAGTAACAAAACCAGCACACAGACAAACCCGTACCAAACAAACCGGCCCCCATCAACGACCAAAAAACCCAATGGCACCCCCCAAAAAAAGAAAAAAAAGAAAAGGAAACAACAAAAGCACAAACAACAACAACGCCCACACGAGAAAACAAACAAACATAAGTAGAACTAGCTACTACATCTTACAAAGTTTTACATTTACAGTGTCCACGAAAATTGAAAGGTTATGATCGAAGAGGGCACACACACACACACACACACACACACACACACACACACACACACACACACACACACACACACCACACACACACACCACTGATGGGAAGTGGCCTAGAGCTTTTTTTCTTTCTTTTTCTTTTCTTTTTTGATGCGTGTACGTGCGGTTTTGTCTGGAATTATGGTTAACGTGATTCGATGAAACATTAACAAGTTTGTCTTTTGTATTGGCTCTCAAAACCTGTCTGTGGCGAAACTCGATCACCCATGGGACGTCTAAAATGCAGTGAAACTTGAGGCAGGCTGATGAAATCCCCATTGATCTGCATCACAGTTGAGTACTTCTCTTTGTCGCTACCGCCCTAACAGTGGCGTATGTATAATGCCCAAGCATTTTCGTACTTAACTGAAAGAAGCCGAGCATGAAAATGTCGATTACGTCTAAGGCAATGCTTCTGGTGGTAGCCTTCATGTTATAGGAACTAGTCTTCTCAAAACGTATTTTGCCCAACTTTTTTTTTTTTAAAGAGGCAATAATAATAATAATATACTACTACTACTACTAATACTAATAATAACTACAGTCATTTCTATAGTGTCGTATCTCATCGACAAGGCTGAGCACACTGCGAGTTACAAGATCAAAAACGGCAACAACATAAAACGGCGAAAATAATATATACTCATATATTATTGTATTCCTCGCACCTCCCCCCCCCCCCCCACCCCACCCCCGACACACACACACACATACACACAGAAGGTATATAACGGGGAGTGAGAAAGTATGGGGGAGGGGGGCAAAAGCAACAACAACAACAAAAACACAAGAGAATAGGGATCTAAATAAATAAATGAATGAAAATTTATACATGGCGCATAAAAACATCCACACAAAACCTTGCCTGTCCACAGCGCCGGAAATCACATAGCCTGTCTCTTGTTTTGGAAAAGGAAATGCCTGGAGGTTAGATTTGCAGGGGTCCAGGGCGAGGGTTTCTGTCGGAGCGGAAGGAGCTCATTCCATATAGAGGGGTCGAAGAGTACTTGGCGGGTGGAAATCGAAGACGGGTAATAAAAGATAATAAAAAAAAGAAAAATACATATTAGGCACCTGCCTTGGCACAGACAGTCGACAGAAATTCCCTGTCTCGTCACGAGAGTTATGCACACCCACACCAACCCACACCCACCGACATGAGACGCTACGTTTGCTGTACGCAAGTTTGGGGGGGGGGGGAGAGAGAGAGAAGAGAGAGAGAGAGAGAAGAGAGAGAGAGAGAGAGAGAGAGAGAGAGAGAGAGAGAGAGAGAGAGAGAGAGATCAACCTTTATAAAGGATAAAGATATTAGTCTTTTAGTCTTAGAGATGTATCTGTCCTTGCTTTATAAAAACAAACAGCACCCCTAGCCCCCCCCCCCCCCCCCCACACACACACAAAAGAAGAAATAAAAAAACAAAACACGCAACGTTCTGATTGGCTGAAACTGCTGGGACGATTGGCAGCCCAGTACCCTTCCCAGCCCCTCGGATACTTCTGAGTTGCTCTTGCACTCAAAAATCTGGAACGAGATTGACTGTTCTTGTGCTCATTAGCTTCGCAGCATGAAGAGTACGCCACAGTTTAGTCTCACCACCTTTGGCATTTGGATACGTGTCCGATCCACAGACAATGTCTGCCGTCCGATCCCATCAGCACCTGTCACGTAAGCCCGAGTTCAAACAGAGGTCTGGCAATTCCATTTCCAACTCCCGTCTGCTTCGCTGCTCCAGACAGTATGCGCCATTCTCAAAGCTGTTAGCTGTAATGTTCATTGTCGTTACTCCCCGCCCGCACCCTGCCCGGATATTAACTTACAATGTGAGGCATTTGCTGATTTAGTCCTCACTTTTCGTCAATAAATCACAGCCTGTATATAGTAACCTAGGGAGCCTAAGCAGAAGTATACTTTATGGTAGATTATATGTTTAAAGACCTGGTGCAAAAGTGTCAGAATAAACCATTATTTCAACAATAACGACAAATAAGACCATTGTGGCGGGTTTTGTTGTTATCGTTGTGGTGGTCGTTGTGGGTTTGTTGTTGTTGTTGTTGAAAGAACAAACAAACACACACACATAAACAAACACACACACATAAACACACACACACACACACACACACACACACACACACACACACACACACACACACACACGCACGCACGCACGCACGCACGCACGCACGCACGCACGCACGCACGCACGCACACTCAGATCGCACTCTAGATATGTAATGTAACCTATCACACTCTGGGTATGTAATGTAACCTATCACACTCTGGGTAAGTAATGTAACCTATCACACTCTGGGTATGTAATGTAACCTATCACACTCTGGGTATGTAATGTAACCTATCACACTCTGGGTATGTAATGTAACCTATCACACTCTGGGAAGCGCACAAGCGCGCACAAGCGCAGAAGCGCGCGAACCCGACCAGCCCGGCCGCGGTAATTTACCTTCAGTGCCGCAGACGAAGAAAGCGAAAGCCGTTTCCGCCGAGATTCCACAGCTCTCTACGGTTACCCAAAGCAAGCCAGAGCAGGTCAAATGATATCTTTATGAACCTGGCCTATTGCCGCAAAGTCTGCCTTTCTAATCTCTTAATTTCTAATGGCCTGCACCATTCACCTTGCCATCCCCTCCCCCCAGTCCTCTTCCCCGGCGGGAATTGCCCCAGTATGCCCAATTACTGGCCATTTAAACCGGGCCATTTGTCTGCCCCAGTTCTCTTCCTCGCCCCAGTATCACCCATTACTGGACATTATAAATCAGCTATCGATTTCTCCAGCTTTCCGTGCTTCGGCATTGGTCACAACTTGTCCCTAATATGTCAACTGACATCTGAGGACATAAAGCATCACTTCATCATCCAGTTTTCTTCCAACCCTGTAGAATGGCGTGTGTCCTGAACAGTGGGTCGAGAAACACTGAATTACCCGGACAAGGCAAAAAGGCGAACTCCAAACATCCGTTTACTACATCCTAAATCCAGCTCCCCCCCCCCCCCCCCCTCTCTGTCGCTCTTTGTCTCCTGACATTAACGTAAAACCATAGAGAGGTAAATGCCGAAGGAGTGCAGAGTGAGAGGCATTTAGTCGTCACTTCTCGTCAGTAAATCACATCTTGTACGCAATAAGCCAGGGAGTATAAGCAATTCAGGGTAGATTGTGTGCTTCACGAACTGGTGTAAAACTGTCAGAATAAATTACGCTTCAAAGAAACACAAAAACTTGGGATGTGTGAGGGGGTAAAAAAAGGCTCTGTACCTTGCGGCGAAGTCCTACGGTATCACCGTTGACCTGACAATTGCGACTGGTGCCGGTGACACAACAGAGGCGGAAGCCGTCTGTGACAGCAACGTGGGCGGATCGTCGCCGTGACAGCGGCGTGGATGAGGTCGTCGCCGTGACAGCGGCGTGGATGAGATCGTCGCCGTGACAGCGGCGTGGATGAGACCGTCGCCGTGACAGCGGCGTGGATGAGACCGTCGCCGTGACAGCGGCGTGGATGAGGTCGTCGCCGTGACAGCGGCGTGGATGAAACCGTCGCCGTGACAGCGGCGTGGATGAGGTCGTCGGTGACAGCGGCGTGGATGAGGTCGTCGCCGTGACAGCGGCGTGGATGAGATCGTCGCTGTGACAGCGGCGTGGATGAGGTCGTCGGTGACAGCGGCGTGGATGAGGTCGTCGGTGACAGCGGCGTGGATGAGATCGTCGCCGTGACAGCGGCGTGGATGAGATCGTCGCCGTGACAGCGGCGTGGATGAGGTCGTCGGTGACAGCGGCGTGGATGAGGTCGTCGGTGACAGCGGCGTGGATGAGATCGTCGGTGACAGCGGCGTGGATGAGATCGTCGGTGACAGCGGCGTGGATGAGGTCGTCGGTGACTTGAGGGCAGCAGGAAGCGACGGTAATGTGACGCCGGTGACATGACAATAATTATCGGCAATCACTGGTACAAACACACTGTCTTCACTGTGTTCCGTGGTGTGAAGAAGCCGCCATGTGTAGCACAGGAATGCACTTACCTGGAAAGAGGAAAGAGCGGAAGAGGGAAGGGGATGACGACTGGTGAGGATCAGGTGCACTGTCAGGAACGCTCTCGGATGTTGACAGTGGAGGAGCAGACGGCAAAAGCGGTCGACTCTAGTACGTTGACAGTGGAGGAGCAGACGGCAAAAGCGGTCGACTCTAGTACGTTGACAGTGGAGGAGCAGACGACAGAAGCGGTCGACTCTAGTACGTTGACAGTGGAGGAGCAGACGACAGAAGCGGTCGACTCTAGTACGTTGACAGTGGAGGAGCAGACGACAGAAGCGGTCGACTCTAGTACGTTGATAGTGGAGGAGCAGACGACAGAAGCGGTCGACTCTAGTACGCTGACAGTGGAGGAGCAGACGACAGAAGCGGTCGACTCTAGGACGTTGGCAGTAGAGGAGCAGACGACAAAAGCGGTCGACTCTAAGACGTCGACAGTGGTGGAGCAGACGACAGACAAAGGCTGACGACTCTCAGTGGGTGTAATGTCCCTGGCATCGGGAACCTGTGACACTTTATGCTTCCGTCTGCCGGCCCTGTGTGTCCGTCTGCGAGTGTGGTATCCACTCGCAAAGTCTCGGATACTATACGGGTAAATGGTTGGAGACACAAAAGGTGATTACATGTGTATGAACAATGTGCACGGGCGATCCTGTATGACAAAGTGAACACTGGTTATTTCCAGTTGCGTCGGGAAGTCGGGATGCATTTCACGCGCAAATTGCACATTTCTTTTCAAATTTATACAGTGAGGCCATTTTCATTCATTTTTACAACAATACCTTCACAACACAACAAATCTTTTAACCTACATGGGAAATTCGGGGATGTGATTTTTCGAGCTAATTGCAAATTTCCTTTCGATTTGTACAGGGAGGTCAAGTTTTGTTAATTTTCACAACAGTATCTTCACAATACACACAACCCTAACCTCCCTGTAGGCCTAAAAAGTAAAAAAGAAAATTTTGTATGCAATTTGTTCGAAAAATGCATCCCCGATTTCCTGACGTTGAACTAGGAAATACGGCGGACGGTGACAAAGAAAGGCGGTAAGTCTTGTCGCGAACAAAATCAGTCCAAGCAAACCTGACATCCAAGGACAGAGAGGCACAGAACATGTCAGTGCCAGAATGAGAATCAGCCCAAGAAGATTCAGCTCGTACAACACAGTACACACAGCTAGTATTTCTCACAAGTGACCGAAACGGACGAAAAACGATAAACCGAACAACTCAACCGGCTTGAATATGTGACGACACCGGTGTTTTACTACTGAGCTTCGCGAAAGACGATCAGCGGCCGGACTGGATGTACAAAATGTACAATGGGTAATATCCAAGGAGACGGTCGGAAATTCCTGGCACATCTTAAACGCCATTTTGGGTCACACATATCATCAGAATTACTCAGTCATATCTAGCGAATGAAGCCAATATTTGCAACAAAAGTGGTTCGATTACAGTCTGTAAATGAGTGAATCCTCAGTACACGATCGATCGTTTTGCTGACGTAGCACTCAGGAAGCGTGCACGGTTACTCAGAAACTAGATATGGATCAAATGTCTGAAAAGAGCATACGCACACTGAAGGACACGCATAGCAATAATAATAAAACTCTCTTTCTGTTGCACATTTTTGGTTTATTTTTTCATATGACTGGATGATTCTGATGATATTTGTGACTTAAAATGGCATATAATGTCCCAGGAATTTCCGACCGTCTCCTTGGATATTATCGTACAATGTACCGATGCTAGAATCAAATGCAAAACCTCTTATTTTTGTTTCGGTCAGTTCTGTCATGTAAGCTGGCCCTGTCTACCTTTCTGGTCTACTCAGCTAGATTTACACGCCTTCTGGGAATCTGCGATCTTCCGCAGACAGCCGTATTCTGTGCATTCCATCATTCTGTCAACACCTAAGTCTTACAGTGAACGACCATTAACTTAGGCCTTACATTGCCCCAACACTCTGGAACACACTTCTCAAAGACATCAGATCTTTCTCAGTCACTGAGGTTCTTCCTATGGATCAGTACTCAAAACTGAGTTTTTTCATCCCCCCACCCCACATGAGACTATTAATTGTGTGTGTGTGTGTGTGTGTGTGTGTGTGTGTGTGTGTGTGTGTGTGTGTGTGTGTGTGTGTGTGTGTGTGTGCGTGCGCGCGGTGTGTGAGCGTGCGTGTCAGTGTGTTAGTGTGTGTGTGTGTGACTCAGTGCGTCTGTGGCGGCACTTGTATATTTTTGTATTAGTTGTAAAACAGTATTTAAATATTTTAATACGCAAAAAATAAATTTAAAAAATCGTAAAGCGATTGGGCCAATAAATTATGACTCAGCGCAGCCATTGGCTCGCGGCGCCTGACGCACGCCCTGGCCTCTTCGGAACAAGTTGTGCGGCACGAAAACTGCGTGCTCACGTCAGTCACCCATGGTGACAACAAGATCAGCCAAAGAAGCCGCAGCCGGGTAGCCGCGGTTAGGCCGGCCGTGACACTTGACGGAGTGTCACTGTTCGACGAATTTAGCTGATCGTCACTCGAGTCAAAATATGCCCGTTAACGGTTTTTACACAGTTGAAAACTGATCAAAATCAACTGTGCGGCATCGCTTAATTTGAACACGTGACAAGATTCCCCGTTTCAAGTTTAAATTATTGATTCTCACCTTAGTTAATCTGTTGGACAAACCATGCCTCGAGAAGGCTTGTCAAAATCGGGAACCAATCTTTTTTGTTTTTGTTTTTGTAACTGACACCTAGGTGCTCACGGGTTGTCCAGCGACTCGTCATTGGGTGGACAGGCTGATAAACTAAAAGCTTTAAACTGACGCAGTGCCGTTTATCAGTAAATGCATTTCAGTGTCTGAGAAACTTCATTGTCACACACACACACACACACACACACACACACACACACACACACACACACACAGGACCACACACACACACACACACACACACACACACACACACACACACACACACACACACACACACACACACACACACACACACACAACACTACACACACACACACACACAAAACACACACACACACACACACACACACACACACACACACACTCACACACACCACCACCACCACCACCACCACTACGGCGGCAACCACCACCACCAACACCACCACCACCAACAATAACAACTACAACAGGACAACCGACTGACTGATAGTTTTAGTCATATCAAGCCGAAGTTATGCAAAATCAGAACTTTTGGGTTTCGCGGGTAGTCAGTGTAGCCTGTCACACAGTTTGATGTTCCTCCGGGCTCGAGCGGCCGTACGGGCATGCGTCACGCTTGCTGGGTCATTGACTGAAAGGGAACTTTCTAAATTGGTTTCTAAATTCGATCGGTGAAACCACTGATAGGCATTGGCGCCAGGCCGCGTCATTGATCAGGCCGGTGTGCCCATGAGGCCAGTTATTTATCAAAGAATTTGAAACAAGAATGACTGCTAATGTTCTAAAACAAGATCCAAACACATCAAAGCTTCAAAAGAACGCATATTTATTATGAATAAAATTAAAAAAGAAATTTAAAAATGGAAAAAAAAGAAGAAAATAACACAACCAAAAAATAGAAAAAAGTTCTTTCCTTTCTCATCTGATTTTTCATCGTTTTTAACCGTTTAACTGTTGTTTAAGTGTCGTTTTGTAGCTTGACGAACGGGATTACCCCGAAAATTTGCAGATTGTGTGTCTGTGTCATCACTGCAGGCGTTCTCATTTGAATATTTTGTGTCTTTGGATCAAAGAATTTGAATAACGATCTGAAGAATTTGTACAGACCGCAGATCTGTTGATAACTGCTGATACAGTAATAAAGACAAGGAAAAAAAGAGTTTACGCAAACACGTTTACTAAATCTGATTAACCACCCCTCTCAACTAACTGTGCGAGTTGTCTCAAGGCCCGTAACACCTCATCGCCTTCATCAGCCCGGAAACGAGCACGAGTTTCGTCCCTTGCAAGACAGACTTCCGTCTGAACACGTTCCTTTCTTTCGCGAACTTCAGGAAACTTCGCACGCAGATCCATTTCAGGGGCAATGCAGCTGACAGTAACAACCCTCTCCGATGAAATATTCACATTAGATGTCGGAGAGGACTTAGATTTGGCAAGCTTTAAAGGTTTGTGCGAATTGGAGGTCGGTGTGCCCGCGCAGCAAATTGCAATCTTGTGGAACGGGCGACCTCTTCAAAATGACAAGCTCACTTTGAAAGAGTACGGAATCAACAATGGCGACATGCTACTGCTTCAACAAATCCAAGGCCAAGCCGGACAAAGTCTAGGCGCTGCTGGTCAACTTCCGTCATCGTCTGGTATTTATTCACATTTGACTTTGAAACTGTTTTATATTTTCCCCACAAAGTGACAAGTGTGTGTCATTTTCTTTTCCGCAGTCGGACTCGGTTTCCAAGAAACCCATGACACGCCGCTTTGACAGAATGACACATTCTTTTGTTTGCTTGCCTACATACAGCATAGATCATCTACTTCATTTTCAGTGCCAGTCAAGTTGATGTTTAAAAAAATAATAATTAAAGTTTGAAATCCTATGTTGAGACATTTTATTTGTTTAACTGAAAGTGACTTGCAGTTTTGAAAATGTAATCTTCACAGGATTTCACTACTCAGAATCCAGACGGTCAAGCAGTGAAGCACTGTGCCTAGTTACAAGTAAGTTGAAATAATACTGGTTACAAATACAAACCTGTATTATTTCAAATTCAATAGGGTATTTATAGAATGTACATGTATACAAGTTACAAGTGTTATGTTCAGCTTATTTTTTTCATTCACTGATTCAGTAGTTTTATCATTTCACAGTTTGCTTATTTATGCATTAAATTTAAATAATGACACATGGGATTACTATTTTTAATTGCTATTGAGATTAGTTTTTTAGTTTTAATATTTGTTGCATGTGTTAACTGTAATTGTGTAAAACTGTAAATATCATGTAAATGGGCAGCAGTTGTGTATCATATTATCAAGAAATACATGTCGCTAAAAATTTAATGCAGAAAAGCAGAAAAAAAGCATTTTATTATGCAAAATAAACCCTCACACAATTGTTCAAACCACAATGTCAAAAAGTCCAGATCTGTATGAAAGAATGCTCTTTAAGTTTGGTTAAAGGCTTTGATCAGTCTCACTCAGTCTCTGTCAAGTCAGGGTGTGAAATTGGTTATTAGAACATATCCACTTTGACAGCTGCCAGGTCAGGGTGTGTGCATTTACAATTTCTAATTCCACACCTTAGACCCATACTCCTAAAGTGTTTCAAACTACTGTTAGTGTTGTTGAACTTACTGTGCTATATGCTCATGATATTATTTGGGAGAGCTGCCACACTTCATCTTATGTTGTGCAAAATAAGACTGCCGACATATCTGAATTGAAAGACTATGATTGCCTGTCTAATTTGTTAATGAATTGTATGATTTATTAAATATACCAGAGGCAGCTTGAGAAGTTGTTGGCTGGTTGATTTGTATGCATTTTGTAGGAAATGAGTCCAGTTCACATTTTTGGTCAGTTCATACCATGAGGTCTGAAGTCATTAAGAGCAACAACGGAAATGGTTGTCTTTGATAGAAGTACACTTTTGATACAGGTTATAAATACTGTATGGATATAGTGAGTCCTGAGCATTGTCCCCATTGAAATTGTATTGACTGCTCACTAATGCTGTTACAGGCTTACCCAGGATTGACTTTGGCAGCATCCAGCTGCCTGGGAGCAGTGCTCAGACGGCTGGGGGCCAGGCTGGGCAGACGTCACAAGGACCTGGGGGGGAACATGACCCGGCCACAGTGCGCGAGATGTTCCTCAGCAACCCGCACCAGCTTGCCTTGCTCAAGGAGCGCAACCCGCCCTTGGCTGACGCGCTCATGAGTGGTGATGTGGGTGGGTTTACTGACTTTATGGTTTCCAGTTCCAGTAATAATGGTAATAGAGGATATTTCTGGTGCCCTGTCTCGGATGAGCCCATGGTAGTTGGTACAAAAAGCTCTGAGGATTAAGGGGGGGGGGGGGGGGGGGGTTGTGCATTTATACACCTGCACTGTCAATCATACTAAGCAAACAGTAAATTCATGCACTACATAAATGGGAAGGGGGTGTGTGTGGAGGCTAAACACACTCAGTTCCTTAGTTCTACCCCTCCCCCCAACCCTCTGCCCCCACCCATCCCCAAAACAACAATAACACACTAGCAAACAGTATATTCTAGGCCTTAGGGGAAAAAGGTGGAAACGTGGTTCTTTTTTTAAATCCGCCTGTTATCTTTGGAGTCTTTGTCAGTTATGCTAGGAATAGCAAGTCTAATCAGGTTCATTGCATGGTTGTTGCGTATAGTAATATTTTTGTTATATATTATGTATTTAATGGCTACTGACTTATTTCCTGCATTGACAAAAATTTATGTTGGTGACTCCTTGGAGTCACACTAGACATTTTTCAGACATCTGTTGGGCGGTTCAGTGAAGCTGGTTTGCAAGAGTGAAAGCCCTTTGTAATCTTTCACACAAGAAGTTGTGAGAGGTCGCAGCGTCACTTCCGGGCTGATTTCTGAGTAGGCGTTGCTTCACGCTGTGTATAACAATGGAAGTTGAACCTAGAATTGTGAAGCAGTACAAGTGCCACCACTGTTACAGTTGCAAAAAGTACCGGGGAAGGGGGATGAAGGGTGGAAAAAAGTGTCGTTGCATCATTTTTCGGCTGACCAGAAGATTGCGAGTTCGTGGAAATAATGTGTTTTGGGGCATCCTATAGCACTAGCAACAGGTTATTGCTTGTTGTGAGACACGTTCTGACTACGGGCCTCCAAAAATGTCTTTAAAGTTGGCAGTGTAAAATTCATAAATTCACTTTCACCGCCTTCCATTGTGAAGAAAGTACGCACCAGAAGTAAAAGCAGCCAAGGGACTTGAGCAATGCCGGCAAAAGTCGAGGGAATTAACTGCTTAAACTGCCCAATAAGGTGGTGAAAGTGGTTCATGCAAACTGGTCAGACAGTGTAACAGGTCTGACTATACTACTACTAGAGCTCTAATAATACACACTCAATCTCAGGTGTTTATTTATTTTTAAAACTGGTCAAACAAAATAACAGCCAGTATGTCAGACCAGTTGCTATGCTGATCTTAACCAGTAGAATACCAGAAATTACTGGTTAACATGAACCCACATAATAGTAATAAATGGGATCTTTGGAACATTGCATGATGATAACCTCTTTGAAGCTTCATTTTTTCAGTCTGGTTTGGGTAAGCTAGGCCTATTTTTAAAGTCGTGGGAGAGTTTGGAATAATAGGAACAACTTACATTTCCATGTTTTAAGTGAAAGTTTTTTTGTTTTTAAAGCTTCTTTTTTTTAAATTCAGTTTATTTGTACATTATAAAGAGTTGACGGAGTTGCTTTGTTTTAAATGAATGCTTTTGTTTTGTACAGTTGGATAACTGTATATTTTGGATGGTGCTTGTACTAGTTACCATAATTTGTACTTGTAGTATTTATTAGTTAATAATATATACAGACAAGCCCCACCCCTGTTTTGTTTGTATTTTTGCTTTTACCAAATTGATAAGTGTATTAAAAACAGTCTCCTAATTAAGTGATACCACTAAAATGCTGGTACTAGGCTGGAACTTGTGGAAAATAAAATTAAAAACTTAAAAAAAGCTGGAGCCTATAAATCCTCTTTAGTTTAAATTTTATTCTGGAGCCTATAAATCCTCATTAGTTTAAATTTTATTCTGTTGTTATGGTGTTTTTTAAGTTTTTTACCTGTATTTGAATTTTGAAAGATAAAGTGAAAGAATAATAGCCTTTCGCTAGTTAGTGAAAAGTTATAGTTAGTGAAAAGTTAGTTATAAGTTAGTGAAAAGTTAGTGTTCGATGACTCATTTCACTGGTGGCCAAACAAGGGAGAGCACTGCTTTTCAATTTTGCAGGCAAGTTTACAAAAGTGTTCCTTGAGCAGCAGGAGGAGAGAAAGAAAGCTGAACAGGAGAGGCTGGCATTACTGTCCGCCAACCCCTTTGATCCTGATGTACAGAAACGCATTGCGGAGGAGATCAGGTAAGCAATCCCGCCACGCTGCTGGTGCCCCCTACCACCAATCCCTTTGTGATCCTGATGCACAGAAACCACAGTGTGATTGTCATCCTCTTTGGCCCGTGTTTGTAGGCTCAGATGCATCTGCAGGGAGCTCAGATAGGGAATCATTTCAAGTATATTCGTGGGAATATGCTTCCAGAAACTTTAACCTCTATTTACTGGAGGTGATTTATGTAGCTCCTGCCTTGATGAAAAACCATTACCGTTGGCATTTCCTTGGATGCCAATTAAGTGGGTTGTTTGAAACTTAACCAAAACCTGTGTTGTTAGGAGTATTTATTTTTTGTTTTGTTGACAGTCTCAGCTGTCAGTGTTGAATTGCATTTGCTTCATCAGTAGTTGTCTGCAGATGTTACCTGGTTGTTGATGCACAAGGCATTATTACTGAAAAGTTTCCCTGTGTGTTTTCTGGTGTGCAGTGTGTGTGTCACTGTAGGAACGATTCGTCATTTGTGATGTGATTTAATTTGGTGTTAGTCTGTTACTGTGGGAATGCTGTGTGCAGTTCATGGTATGATTTTTCCCTTGGTGATTGATGTCTGTGATGTGATTTATTTTGGTGTTAGTCTGTTACTGTGGGAATGCTGTGGGCAGTTCATGGTATGATTTTTCCCTTGGTGATTGATGTCTGTGATGTGATTTATTTTGGTCTGTAGTGTCTCATTGTGGGAATTATTGATTATTTGATGCTGTGTGCAGTTCTTGGTTTTGGTGTGCAGTTAGTGTTTGTGATGTGATTTTATTTGCTGTACAGTGTGTGTGTGTGTGATTGTAGGTATAAACTGATGCTGCCTGGAAATCTTGGTTTGATTTACTGTTGCACTTGGTGTCTCCGATGTGATCTGGTTTGGTACGCAGTGTGTGTTTTTGTGAGAATGATCGGTGCTGTGATGAAGTCTTGGTTTGATTTACAGTTGGTGTCTGCGATGTGATTTAATTTTGCCAGCCAAGGAAAGGTCAGGATGCTTGCAATATTGTGACTATGATGCAAATTGCACGTGTCCCGGCCTATTCTTGGATGGCCTTGCCTGCTTTTGTTCCCTTTTTCCTTGTTTGTGTGGTGCTGAAGTGTGTTTGGTTTGTTTTACCTTTTCTGTTGGAGTGAGATTTTGTTTGGAGTCCTTGCATCATCACAGTGGATTTGCACAGGTTGAGTAGTATGTTTTGTTTTCATTTGTTTTGAGTTTAAGTACAGTTGGTAGATGTAGTCTGGTACATTTTGTTTTGATTGCTTCTTGATTACTGCTCTGGCGTTGGCTCTGGATTTGTTCACCAGGTGCCACCAGCCATGTTGGTAGTTAGTAGTCTTCCGACCTGCGCATCAGTTGTTAGTGGTTGGTAGTCAGTCTTTCGACCTGGTTGTCAATTGTTAGTGGTTGGTAGTCTTCTGACCTGGTTGTCAATTGTTAGTGGTTGGTAGTCTTCTGACCTGGTTGTCAATTGTTAGTGGTTGGTAGTCTTCTGACCTGGTTGTTAGTGGTTGGTAGTCTTCTGACCTGGTTGTCAGTTGTTAGTGGTTGGTAGTCTTCTGACCTGGTTGTCAATTGTTAGTTGTTGGTAGTCTTCTGACCTGGTTGTTAGTGGTTGGTAGTCTTCTGACCTGGTTGTCAGTTGTTAGTGGTTGGTAGTCTTCTGGCCTGGTTGTCAATTGTTAGTGGTTGGTAGTCTTCTGACCTGTTTGTCAATTGTTAGTTGTTGGTAGTCTTCTGACCTGGTTGTCAGTTGTTAGTGGTTGGTAGTCTTCTGACCTGGTTGTCAGTTGTTGGTGGAAAATATCAGAACATGGGTCAGCACTGGTGTTTTCTTTCAATTAATAATAATAATAATAGGGAATTTGAAAAGTGCTTTTGTGCAACTGAAAGTGTGTTATAACTTCATTGAAGAATGAGTGAGCTGATGATGAGGAATGTTGTTTGGCAATGCTGTAAAGGAGTGTAATGCTGAAAGCTATCCACTGGTTACATGCTGAGGGTGCAGGAAAAAAGGAGAGTCCATGGCAGGACAGACAGGGATGAAGGGGAAAAGTATGTAACTGATGATACACTGTGACTGTCACTCTCAGTCATTAACAGGTAGTCTGCTGTCAGTGTCTGTGAAGTTTAACAGGTGGCTGGAGGTTCTGATGCCCGGTGACTTGGTGGACTTTCCCCATTGTACTTTTGTAGGCACCAAGTCTGAAGAGGCCCTGAGGCCATATATACAGTATGTTGCTTCTTGGAGCGGTTCTTGTCAGCATCAGCTGCGGGGCTGAAAAAATAGTGGCAACAAAGATACTAGGTTGGTGGAGGTTCTCCAGCTGTGCTACTGGGGGAAAGTGGGTGCAATTGGTAGAGAACTGTGGCTTCTGTTTTAGAAGCCATACAACATCGTGTGTGACTGAATTGTTTGGTTTAACACTGACAAGTTATGGATCACTTGACTCAGCTACATTTACAAAGCACTACAAAGGGAGACCTCTGCTGCCAAACGTACAATCTGTTGCACTGAGCTGCTGCCTTTTGTTCTTTTTTTGCCTGTGCAAAGTGACATGTGAACAGTGCAGAGTGACATGTGAACAGAACTCCAGTATTTACACTGAGGCCAAACCCTGCTGAATGAGCAACATGCATTTGAACTAGTTCCCAGGACTGGCAGGGTTCACATTAACTGATTATTTCTGGTATTTTACTCGTTAAGATCAGCATATACCTGGGAAAAAGTCTGCAATTGGTCAGAGGTACTGGCTGTTATTTTGTTTTACTGGTTCTCAAGAAACAACAACAAAAAACAGAGAGAGAGAGAGAGAGAATTGCAGGTGGGGAAAGGAGCAGGGTGTTTACTGGTAGAGTTCTAGTATAGACACTCTGATTGGTTACAGTGATTGACTGGTTTCCATGAACCAGTTTTGCCACCAGTTACACCGTTTTGAAAAAAAGGCTAGTGAGGTCACTGGTTCCTGTTTGTTCACAAGTGGAGCCTGGGAGATTGCCCAGAATGGGTGTTGCAGTGGCGGTTAGGATGTGTGCAACTTGTGTCGCATGAAACAAATTGCACAAGTCCCGACCTTCCTTGTGCATCCCAGATCCTCTTAGTGTCTGTACGCCTTTGCTGAGGAGTGCTTTGTTTTAGTAGAACATTGCAATTGGGGGTCAGGCTTCAACACCCAAAGCTGTAGTTGTGGAGCAGCTTTGATAAATTTCCAGTTCTGGTGATTGTGGTCTACCAGTAGTTGCAATTGTGAATCATGTTTAGCATAGAAAGCTGTAATTTGTGGAATGGCTTTGGTAAATTTCCAATTCCAGTGATTGTGACCTACTAGCCACCAGAATTCTAGGTTGTACACGTTTATACATAATACATTTTTTGTTGTTGTACTTTGGCGTGTACACGTTTATGCATAATACATTTTTTTTTTATATATATATTTTTTACTTTGGTGTGTTCTCAAGGGAGATATTGACCCAATTTCTTAAGTAATAAGGACTTTCATGTTAGCTTATTCCTGGGACACTGCTTAAGCAATTAACTGTGCATGGTTATAATACGTATGTTACTCTGCATGGATATAGCCTTTTGAGCTGTACTCTGTAATCTGTTTCTTCAAGTTTTGGTGACCTTTGTCAAGGTCACAGAGTGTCAGAAATGTAACTCTGTAAGTTGCAAGTTTGCGCATTGGGCTTGTGTTTATTCTTCTGGGCTTGCGTTTATTCTTTTTACTGGTGTAAGCGTTAGTTTCTAAGGATTTTGTTGCAAGTTTGTGCATTGGGCTTGTGTTTATTCTTTTTACTGGTGTAAGCGTTAGTTTGTAAGGATTTTGTTTTAATTTTGGAATGAGTTAAGTATCCCTTGCATGTGGTTATTTTGAGTTGTATTTGATGTTGTGGCTGCTTGCCTTAGGTCGTGGGTTGTGCATTACTGTTGTCATGTGTCAGATTGCACATCCCTCGGCCTTTGGTCGGTGTAGCTTTGTACCCCTTGTGCTCTGTGACACTGCACATCCCTTGGCCTTTGGTCGGTGTAGCTTTGTACCGCCTGTGCTCTGTGACACTGCACATCCCTCAGCCTTTGGTGTTCTGTGATGCTGTACATCCCTGAGCCTTTCATGTTCTGTTAAGTTGTGATCCCTCAGCCTTTGGTGTTCTGTTAAATTGTACATCCCTCAGCCTTTGGTGTTCTGTCAGACTGAAAATCTCTCAGCCTTTGGTGTTTTGTTAAATTGTACATCCCTCAGCCTTTAATGTTCTGTTAAATTGTACATCCCTGAGTCTTTGCTGTTCAGTCAGACTGCACATCCCTCAGCCCTTGGTCTGTTAAATTGTACATCCCTGAGCCTTTGGTGTTCTGTTAAATTGTACATCCCTCACCTTTTAGTGTTCTGTTAGACTGTACATCCCTCAGCCTTTGGTTGATTAAATTTGTACCCCAGTGTTCTGTGAGACTGCACAATCCTCAGCCTTTGACTAGTTTGAATGGTTAGCGCTGTGGTGTACTCTCCAAGTTTTGTCAGAAATTAATCTCACTTGTAGTGTGAACCCTCTATATTGTATCAGCTCATTCCTTTTCCTTTGCACAGCTTTGGATGATTCTGCTTGTACTTGTAGTCTTGTGTCATGTCAGTGTTACTGGTCCCATGGCTTTTGAAGGCTTGTCTTTGTGTCATCTGTCAGACTGCCACTTTCATGGCCTTTGGCTTGGTACCTTCACTTGAATCAATGCATGTCACTGTGTACAAGACCTTTAATAGGTAAGTTGTGCTAAGGAAGAGAAAATTGATGTATATATGTCTGTATGTACAAGATTTTAGTTTAACAGGTTATTTGTACCAAACAGTTTAACTAGTTTAACAGGTAAGTTGTACCAAAGAATTGAACATTAATGTGTGTCAGCCTGTAGGGGACTTTAACAGGTAAGCTGTGCTGAAGATAAAAAATAATAATGTATGTCTCCATGTACAAGGCTGTTAGCCGGGAAGTTGTGCTAAGGAAGAAGAAGTAATGCCTGTTGTCTTTGACAAAAATTTGCCATCAGTTTTTTGTTTTATGGAGTGCAGTGTGTTCAGCATTGCAGTTTGCAGCAATGCTTCAAGACACTGGCTTTTCAGTTAACTGCTTTTATTGTCAAAATAATAGGATCAGTGCCTGGCTTTTTGGTTAACTGGTTGGGTTGTTAATAGGATCAGTGCTAAGCTTTTCAGTTAAGTGGTTGGGTTGTCAAAATAATAGGATCTGTGCCTTGGCTTTTTGGTTAACTGGTTGGGTTGTCAAAATAATACTTTAATAGGATCAGTGCGTTGGCTGTTCAGTTAATTGGTTGGGTTGTCAAAATGGTAGGATCAGTGCTAGGCTTGTCCCTTGATTGTAAAATTTATATGGAATTGTGCAAACAAAGTCGTAGAGTCAGAAGGGTGAAACATGTCTCTTGCTTGTCTGGACTGTAAAATTTATATGGAGTTGTGCAAACAAAGTGTTTGTTTTGTGGCAGAATGAAGAACGTGGAGAGTAACATGGAGACAGCCATTGAGTATGCACCAGAGAGCTTTGGCCAGGTGGTGATGCTCTACGTGGACTGTATGGTCAATGGCCACCCTGTCAAGGCATTTGTGGATTCAGGTGGGTGTTGGGTAGTGCTTCTGCAGCCACAGGGTTTAGGCTGCAGGTTTTTTTTTTTTTTTTAACAATATAACTTATTTAGTGTTCTGTTGTTGCAGTGTTCCCCAGATGAGGAATGTATTGTCAATGTACAACTGCAGCTATATAATTATATATTTAGAGAGAGGGAGAGTGTGTGTGTGTGCTTAAAAAGCCTTTAATTGAATGCATTCTGTCATACAGATCTTGACCTTTTTGCCTACAGTTAATGCATGGGGTTTGAGCAATTGCATGAGAGGGGCTTTTTTTCCATTGAAAGTGCAATTTTTCTGTGTAATTGCGACCCCTAATTAATGTTGATCAAGTTTTTTTGTTTTTCTGTGCCAGCATCCCTGTCTGGTTTTGTGGTGTTACCCCCCCCCCCCCCCCTCCCAGCGGCATAGTTTGGAGAGACAATAAAAAGAAAAAAGTTGCATAATAGCTATTGTACAGTTGTAAATACACCCTCATGCCAAATTCAGTGACCATGACCTGTTTCCAGCTATCAAAATAGCTCCGTCTCAGGAGCTAATATAAAAAGCAATTTTTTAGTTTTGAATGAAACTTGACTCAGTATGCATTACTATGATTTTATTTTCCTGTGGCTAGCTTATGAGTTGAATCTTATCTTTGTCTAGGTGCGCAAATGACAATCATGAGCCAGGCGTGTGCTGAGCGATGCCACATCATGCGGCTGGTTGACACGCGCTGGGCTGGCGTTGCCAAAGGTGTTGGCACGCAGAAGATCATTGGACGTGTCCATTTGTGTAAGTTGTTTGGGTTTGGTTTGGTTTGGTTTGATCACAGTAAGAGACCACTGACTCAGGGGGTCCGATGCCACCTTGTAGAAAGACTACACTATCAAAAGACCATTGTGCTGAAATGCCTTCTTGCAGACAGGCCAGTCCGCTGAAAGAGGGCATTGCCATTGGAACAGAACATATGATGACCATACACTAGAAGTATTGACCAACATCCGGTTGAGAATCAGTAGCCAGAACGTTAAGTCAGTGTGCTTTGTGGTGGTGTTGATTTGACACAGGTCTATATAAAGCGGGTGGTTCAGTGTCTGCCTTGTTAGCAACAGGGTTGATTGTCTGGTTCTGTCTCTGCTTTGTTTGCTGATGCGTCTGACCACAGATTACAAATCAGTAATGTTACCAGGGTACCACTGACTGACTGGGCATGGGGACTTTTAACATGGCATCTGGTTTCTACCACTTACTGATTAGGTCATCCTACTCATGCTCGCACAATTCAGAAGGATCATAATTATAATTATTTGAGTGATTGAATTCACCTGTTTGAATGTTGAACAAGAATCAACAAACAAGGGGGTTGATTAGTGCTTGAAATATGTAACACAAGTACAACAACAAAGACCTGAGTCGCCTACGGTAACTCTCACCTGGCATGCATGTAAATACAAGGTCCACAAACTCCACCAGAGGTACATCATTTATGGGCCTTGCTCTGTTTCAGATTTGTTTAAAGTGAAGCTGAAAGTGTGCTTTTTTCACGATCATATGTCAGTGGTGTGACTGGACTCTTTCAGCACAAAGGCACATAACAAATGCAGATGAAAGAATGTTGTTTTGATCTGATGCTGTCATCTCCAGTGACATGTTGTGAACAGTGGGGCTGTCTTTTCTGTGAGCTCTTCACTTGCAACAGCTTTGGTCGTGCATTGTCTGCTCGTCTTTGTTTCTGTGGACAGAGATGATGGTACAGTCTGCTAAACAGCTATGTGTTTTGGACGATGGTGCTTGCCCGTGCATTAGGTGGCATCAGTTTTCCAAATTCTCTTCCCACAGGTCAGATCCAGATTGGCCCTGCGTTCTTCCAGTCCTCCTTCTCCATCCTTGAGGACCAGCCCATGGACATGCTCCTTGGCCTTGACATGTTGAAACGGCATCAGGTCAGCCTCTCCAGTGATTGTGTGTGGACTCTTCATAAGTGTGTGTGTGTGTGGACTCTTCATAAGTGTGTGTGTGGACTCTTCATAAGTGTGTGTGTGTGTGTGGCCTCTTCATAAGTGTGCCTGTGGACTCTTCATAAGTGTGTATGTGTGGACTTTTCATGTGTGCGTGTGGTGTTGACGTGCTGTAAGCATTAGGTAAACCAGTCCCAGTAATCATGCATTATTTAGAGTCCTCCTGGGTGTGGCCTTGGCCTGTTGCATTTGTTACAGTTAAAAACAGTTACTTTTTTGGGGTGCAAATACTACAAGTTAACAACAATCGAATGAATTTTTTTTTTAAATAGAAAGAGAAGAAGAAAAACGTTTTTATTGGGACAGTCCAGTTTAGAAAACAGCTTGTAAATTTTCAGTGCCAATTCCTTCACCTAGGCAATAGAGGCAGCAGTTGAGGTACAGCAGCAGGACCAGTCATGTGATGACGTTTACATTCCTCCGTGCCTTCACAATGACATTATCTAAACCCCATTTCAGAATGTGCTTAAATGAAAGTGCGTGTTCTTCTTGCTGTCTGTTGCACACTGAGGGGTATGACCTCAGCTTTACCTGTGCTTTTGTGTACATGTGTGTTGTCCTCAGTGCATCATCGACCTGCAGAGGAATGTGTTGACGTTTGGCACAACGGGAACAGAAACCCCATTTCTGGCTGAGTCAGAGCTGCCGCAACATGCTCGCCTTAACAGCAATCAGAATGAAAATGTCACAGATGAAGACCGGCAGCTGGCTGAAGCAATTTCACGATCGCAGAAAGATGCTGGTGAGAGCTTTATGCTTAAAGAAGCAGAAACCATTGTGTGTGTTTTGGTAGTATAGGTGAACCTGGTGCATGTATCTGCTGCATGTTTTACTGGTGAACCTGGAATCATGAGTTACAGGTGATTTATGGATGAACCTGGAATCCTGCGTTGCATGTGCTTTTTATAGGTAAATCTGGAATCGGGCAATACGTGTGTTTGACGGGTGGACCAGGAATCAGGAATTGCATGTGTTTTACAGGTGAACCTGTGTTGTATGTGCTTTTTTGCATGTGAGCTTGGAATCGTGCATTACGTGTGTTTTGCAGGTGAATCTGAAATTGATGTGTTTTATGGGTAAACGTGGAATCATGCATTACATGTGATTTACAGGTGAACCTTGCATCGTGTGTTACATGTCTTTTACGGGTGAACCTGGAACCTGCATTTCATGTGTTTTATGGGTGAACCTGGAATCATGTGTTTTACGATTGAACATGGAACCTGCATTTCATGTGTTTTATGGGTGAACCTGGAATCATGTGTTT
Organism: Alviniconcha marisindica; assembly: GCA_018857735.1. Lineage (NCBI taxonomy): Eukaryota > Metazoa > Mollusca > Gastropoda > Provannidae > Alviniconcha > Alviniconcha marisindica. The sequence continues at coordinate 1,050,905 of JABMCL010000054.1, read as the reverse complement.
CACGGTTAACATGGAGTCGTGTGTGAATGTGTTTTATGGGTGAGCCTGGAATAATCCATTATGTGCATGTTGCAGGTAACTAGGACTTGTGCATTGTCAGTGTTTTACATGTGATCAAGAAATGTCCATTGTTTGCATATAGCAGGTGAACTAGGACTGATTTGTTGAGTGGGCATTGCGGCTAAATGAAGAATTGTTTATAGTGTGTATTTTTCATATAAGTTAGGATCCTTTCATTGTGTGTATTTTACAGGTGAAATAGGAATGATCTATTCTGTGTATTAAGGTAATAAGGAGTGTTTGTGTTTTACGGGCAGCAAGGAATCATCCAGTGTGTTTACTTTACAAGTGAACGAGGAATCAAGCATTGTGTGTATTTTGCTGCTGCAAAGAACTGTCCAATAGAAATAACTTATGTTCCAGGTGAAGATGGAACTGTCTCTTAAGTATTGTATATTTGTTTTCCAGGTGAACAAAGTGCCTCCTTTGCCTCAGCTTCATCTCAACCCAAACCCTCCACCTCCGCCTCCTCATCAGGTGCTTCAGCGCCTCAGCCGTCCCAGGCTTCTGCAGGACCCTCAGCCCCATCCGGGCCCAGCCTCTCGTTTTCTGAGTCCAACATATCAAAGCTCATGGCCTATGGCTTCTCGCGAGCAGCCGTGATGGAAGAGCTCCGACGAGCAAACGGAAACGTCGATCAGGCCCTGGCTGCTCTGCTGGCCAAGTCGTTGTCATGGCAGTGACGAAGAGAGAGGGGGAGGGAGGGGGTGGGGAGTTCAAGTGCAAGTCAAGAGAGAAAGCTGAGAGAGAGAGAGAGAGAGAAGTTTGGGGGGTGGGGGATGGATGTTTGTGCTTGGTTGGTTTTTAGTTTGATTCGTCTTGTGAATGCTGTGAAATTGTGAAATTGTCACTAAGAAAACAGTGCGTGTTCCTGGAAGGCTAAGTTAATTGTTTTTTGGGTATGTTAGCTTGATACCATTTTTTTGTGATTTTAGTAAGGGACATTTATCTTCCTTTCCAAATCTGTCTAGATTGTAGATGGTTTTGTGAGCTTCAGCAAGAGGGTTAACAATGCAGTTAACATTACCTTAGATGGGAGAGCTACAGATCTATAACTGTGTGGTTTTCTTGTTCACATCACATTTTATTTCTTTTTTGAAGCCCTGTTTACTAACAAGAACAAAAATCTAACTGTGGAGCCTAATAATGTGTATGATCTCATTTTCTTACCTGCAATTAATGTCTTTTTACTATTTTTATTGGTGCCATCCAAATGATTGTATATATTATTTCACATTGATCAAATGGAGATTCCAGGAATCTTAAGTATCTTGTGCAATGGTGTTTGCTACAACTGTTTGGACTGAATTTCTTTTAATTTGGCAAGTGCTGAGTTCAGTGCATTGATGGAGTGTGAATGCTGATCTGAGTAATATATAAAAAGTCATTCAAACAGATTTGTGAGTGCTGAGAGCGTGAGAAAGAGATCAGTGTAACAGTGGTGTGTGTACACTTTCACTTTCAGAAAGAACCATTTAATGTTTGGTTGGCGCTGCTTTCATTGTGTTTTTGTTTTTTTAGGTCAGTTGAGTGTAGTAGAGGGCAGTAATTTGTACTTTTACAGACTGACTGATCACCATTTAGCCTTTCTTAGCTTTGGGAAAAGAAAAAATTCAAGGTTGTCTCAGAAAGTTAAAGACACTTGTAAAACTTGCACTATTGTTTTGTTTATGTGCCTTGTATTGACTGTATTTTTTTCTCTCCAGAAATTCTTCTGTTTTCAGTGAAAGCATGCCTGACTTCAGTAGCACTAGCAGCAGGGTCTCGTAACACATCAAAGGTCAAGTTCTGCATTCTGATAAATTATGGTGCTGCAGCAAGAAATGTTTTTCCATCAGTTTGGCACTGAAAAGGTTGGAGAACAGTTTTTGCTGCTATCTTACTCCATTAATATTTTCCCACCAGTTTGGCACTGAAACGGTAGAACAGATTTTGCTGCAACCTTACTCCTTTGGTGCTTTTGTGGATTCACTGTTTTTTTTTCTTCTTCTTCCCCTCTGCAATTAATGCTTACTACCATTTGTGTGGGTTATAAAAGGCTATATTTGAGTGGGATGCTGTTAATACATATCTGGACAATGTGCAATGGTTAGAATGTGGCCAGCATAATTATCAGAATGAAGTGATGGGTTTATCTTTCTCCTAGACTGTGGGTGTAAAGTTGAGAGACAATGCAGTGCTGACTTGAAACATGGATGTTTGTGGGTGTACTCATTTTGCCAAAATAAATCTTTCTTTTTTTTAAACACATCGACAAGATTTAGTTAAATGAGCCACGTGTGACAATGTACAGAAATGAAGGTGAGGCATGATATGCACTGGAGGTAAATGTTCTCAGAATGTTTGATGCAAATGCTTGTGACTGTTGAATGGGAAAATGTGCCACAAGAAGCAACACTTTGCATCCGAGTCCATAGGTTGGTAGATGGGGTTACGATGTATTTGTTCAGTCCTCATAATATCATCTGGGTGTTTTCTGTGTTGATAAGTTCTGTATGATGTGCACTGTCAGTGTGGGAGTAATGTGAGCTTGGTGAAAAGTAAAGCGTCAACCAAAGGATTAAGTATCATGAGGTATCACCCACCGCCTTTTTTTTAACCTTGCTAATCATGTTAACACACAGATGGAATGTACTGCAGTTTCAGTTGCAACAACAACAAAAACTGTTGCACACGTCATTCCTGAAATTAAATTGACCCTTCATTCTCCACTTTGGGCCATGTAGATTTGTTTTTAAACTTTGATTTGATATTTTGTGAATTAAAAAAAGAAGAAGCATTTAATTGATTTCTTGATTGTTACATCTTGTAGTTTAATTGTTTGGCAGGAGATGACTGGACCCTTTAGTGCATACCCTTAGCGTGCTGCAGGACACACGCTGCAAGATGCCAGTAGTCCACATGCATTTGTCAGGATGCAGTATAAAGCATGGAGATCAGTTAGCAAGAACATTTTTGGTCAATGGGGCAAAACAGTGGAGCACTTTGAACATGCCCCTGGGGAAGGGGCAAATTTTGATATTGGTTGTGTGCGTTGGGGTCACAGTTGTGCTGCAGTGAATTCCCCTGGAAGAGGGGACTGCATTTCAGTGGTACTAGTAACGGTATGAGCTGTTACTACAGTCGCTGAGAGAAAAATATCAAACATGTGTAGACTGAACAGGAACAGTAAGTTTTCTTTGCAACATTTTATTTTTCTCACTGTATATGAAGGAATTTCATTTAAACGTCTGAAGACTGAAACAAGTCAAAAGTAATGTCATTGTCATGGATGACTGGACCCTTTGAGAACCATCATTTTATGTTGAGGAAGTTAACCAGTATTTAAAAATTGTTCTCGTTAGTATTCAGAATGTATCTTGCTGCACACGTCAGTTCTGATAGCTGGGGTCATTGTTGTCTGTGTAGCGTTTTGTTGAGCTTTGCTTTATTCTTACCATACAACAGTTAAACAGTGGGAATGTTTTGGATAACACTACCAATATGTGCTGCTTGTTTCTTTTCTGCCAAGGGGTTTAGATTTTGTGCTTGATTTGGGAGACAATTTACTGGTCAGCTCAACCTTGCATCATGTGTTGTAGTCTTAGAACTGTTAAAAATATTATTCCAGTGAAAGCATTAACTTGAAATGTGTGCTCAGGAATACCCATTCCATTTTCTTTGTTCTTTTAAGACACAAAAAAATGTATTTTTTGCAATAATATACCTCTCATTGATACTCACAAGCTTTGCAGCATCTTTTGAAATGCATGCGTTTTGCGCAGTTGTGACCGTTCATGTCCCATCTGTGTGCATCAGTTTATTTCCATATCTGCACATCATGTTTAATTCCCTGTCTGCATGGTACTGTTCATTTCCATGTCTGCACATCACTGTTTATTGCAATGTCTGCACATCAGTTTAGTTCCCTGTCTGCATGTTACTATTTCTCTCAGCACATCAGTTTATTTCCCTGTCTGCATGTTATTGTTTATTTCTCTCAGCACATCAGTTTATTTCCTTGTCTGCATTTTACCATTTATTTCTCTCAGCACATCAGTTTATTTACCTGTATGCATGTTATTGTTTATTTCTCTCAGCACATCAGTTTATTTCCCTGTCTGCATTTTACCATTTATTTCCATCTGGACGTTAGTTAATTTCCCCATCAGCACCTTGATGTTTACCCCCCCCCCCCCCCCATCTGCCTGTCACTGTTTATTTCCCCTTGCCCCAGTTTGCCTTTCCCTGGCTGCACACCATTTCCCATCATTGCATCTGTATTCCCATTGCAGAGGTTTGACTAGTGTACACAGAGTTCAGGAGCTGTGTGAGTCGAGGTGGCTGTCCTGGGCTTTCTGTCCTTATGAGCCTTACGGTTTCCGTGGATGTAAAGCAGTATTGAACCATGCTCATGCATTGGTCTCAGCTTGTCCCTAATATGTCAACCGACATCCGAGGACATTAAGCAACACAACAACTAGTGCACAGCTGAAAGTCCAGAAATGAGCAGCAGCTTATGAGGAAAGTGACATAAGCCCTGGCTTTGGTCTGATGCAGGATGAAATTAAAGAGAGCTGCGCATCAATTGGGTCCAGCTGGTGGTCTCGGTTCAGTGATTTTAGGGGTATTTAGCAATTAGGTTAGTTTGAATCGGCATCTTTGCCAGAATGGGTTGTGCATGTGCTGACCATGCTGCGACTGAGAGGTTCCAGTTATTTTGGGGGAAGAGAGAGAGAGAAAAGAAGAAGAAAAGAGTTGTTCACATTATCAACATGTCATGGATTGTGAATGGGACAGTTAAAAAAACACATGTACTTATCACACAAAAACAAATCCACGCATTACATGGCTGAAATATTTAGTGGATTTTGTTTGCATCCTTATGTACAGGACTTTAAAAAAAAAAAGCCTTCCCTAATGTACATGTATGTGTGCATTCATTATTGTTGACATGTTTAATAAACCTGTTTTAATGCCGACCTTTTGTGGGACTGGTTTGATGGTACAGTTTGACCTTGCTCTTTGCATAAAATGTTGACATCCAAGTCAGTGTCAACCCTTATCAACTGTGACAGAAACTCACACACGCAGGACTGAGAACCAAGAGTAACACGGACACTTGCATACCAAGAAAACAACATGGACAGCAAGATAAAAAATAACAAATGCTTTAATCTGAATCATGGCAAAAGCTGCACAGTGCACATTAGTTGTGTTTATGTAAACGAGCGGACGGACACAATAATAATCTGAAACAAATGAACAAATATTGTATGTAGTTCTTTCAGATCCCAAAAGTGGCTAAGATACTGAAGTAGCGATACAGTGTGGTGAAATGTTTTGTATTCTACACAATGGATTTCTTCAAAGGAAAAAGGAAAATGCTTTTCATGCAGTTTACAGCAAGTTGTTTTTCTATGCTGGCAGTTTCTGGTCCACAGCATTAAAGCCCAAATGACCCGGGAAAGCCAGTACTTTCTCTCATGCACATTTAACAATTGCAAGTGAACAGCAGCCACAACCCTGTAGACCTTTGATAGTGATCACAAGCAAGTGGTACGGATAGAGTCGCCCTGAACCTTGTACATGGGATGAACAGGCTCTTTCTGCTATCATGCAGCACAAATGAATCGTGTTGTTTTGAATACACCCTGAGGTGAAATAAGTGATCACTGATCTTACAGTGCACCTGAGTTTAATACCTCTGGACATTTGTATCTGTAAGTACATGTGTATGAAAAGACTGACACCCCCTAATAAAAAACAAGAATCTGAAACCGAACAAGGCCCAAAACGCATCGGCAGAATCAACAAACAAGGGGGTTAATTAACGCTTGAAAGTTGTCGCACAAACACACCAGAGACTGATTAGCCTACAGTAACTCTTACCTGGCATGTGAGTAAATACAAGGTATATATACTCCACCAGAAGCACATTCTTAATATCCATTTCAGGCAAACAGCAATGCAAGTGTGTACAAGCATGAGACAGAACCAATTTTTATTCAAGACCGGACATAGTCCTTTGATCTCAAAACTGGCTCACACACATTTACATATTAACCTCAGTGTGAACTGTCAGTCTAAACTGAATTATGCACCAGAGGCTGTATCTCTGGTGGAGTATATGTATACGTACCTTGTATTCACTTGCATAACACTTACCAATAGGTGAGTTACTGTAGGTAACTCTTGCTTGTGTGTGTTCTCCAACTGATACCACACAGACACTATAGTAAAGGTAAGTAAGTTGGTGTTTTACGCCCAGTCAACCGGTGCGGTTATATCAGGGCGATTTATAGTAAAGGACTACTGTCAATTATATTGATACATTACCATAATGTACTGTTGGCTTTACCCAAGAGATGCAAGCATCAAACAAGTTGATATGGACCGGAAGCAAAGACCGAGTCTAATTTGGAGGGAAGTAGTGTGAAGGCGAAACAGCCGGTCAACTATGTAGACTACATTTGAATGAACCTCCCTTCCCCCCCCCCCCCCCCCCCAAAAAAAATAGATTTTTGAAATGCTCATTGTAAGTACATGTTCAGATCATAGCATTCAAAACCAGTAACAATAATTATACTCGGGAACTGGCCTTCTCAGATATGACAATGAAGGGGGGGGGGGGGGGGGCATGTATTTTTTATTTTTTATCAATAAGTGAGTTACTATAGGTGACTTGCTTGTGTGACATCTTTTGAGTGCTAATTAACGACATTTTATTTTAGGTTGGTTTGTCTGTTGCATTGTTGTTTTTACCTGCAAGCTAATTTTGCCAAATGATTACCAATCAGCATGAGCTAAAAATAGATTGGGGTAAAACCCAGTAGACCACACCTCTCATGGACTTGCATTTTTCTAGAACCAGTGTCATCAAGAGTTCACAGAGATAAAAACAGCCAGAGACAAAAATGACTGCAATCCACATGCACTTCTGTGAACTGTACGCACAAAGTCTCCTGGTGTTTTATCCATGACTCCAAAGACATCCTGGTGATGTCAAAATGAAGTGTGGGAAAAGAGTGCACAACACTGTAATGAGCTCATGAAACAAGTGTTACTCATGGTATCCAATTAGTCACTTATAAAATCGATACAAAATCAACAGCATGTTTGATTCAATCCCAAAAGTGTTACAGTGAACCATGTTTTTTTTTAACCTGCTCTAAGCACACGGGAAGTTTAGCCTGCGAAGGATAGTTCCTTTAAGTAAATGGCAGTCTTGGTCTTTAATATTTCAAATTGCATTATATTCAAAGTTCACAAAAATAATAAAACTGTAATCAATTCGCAACCAGACCCACTTTATTATACCACATACATGTACAGCATCACCATATCTATTATACAATCAGATCAATGTCATTCAGTAAAATAATAATGAAAGCTGCTTTTCTCTGTCTCACTCACAATGCACATGCACTTTTTCTCTCCATTTTTTATGCTTGTTTCATTCATCTTGGCACACAGTCAAATACGCTTCATTTTCACATTTCTCTTTCAATCACAAGCACATGATGTAGTCTGCTCCAATCACAATCACATGTTTGCTTCATTGTCACGGTGCACATGTACTTCAACTTGCTGTGCACTCAGTAGCATGGTGCACGTGTACTAGACTTGCTGTACTCTCAGTCATTTCAAGGGCCATGAGGCTAGTTAGACTCCCTGCCTGAAAAACAGCACACCAATTATTGAGAAAATCTCTGTGACAGCGGGGAAGGCACTGCAGAAGCCGAAGATGTACCAGTACCAGTCACAGGGCCAGGAGTCGAACAGGAAGTAGGACAAAGCGACTGCCGCGCTAGTGTGCGCTACTGTGGCTGGCAACAAGGTCAAGGAACAATGGCAAAATGAAGGCAACTATTGAGCTAATCTGCCAGGTAAAAAGATGCAAGAAATACCTGTTACACTATTAAAGCCAATAAAGGAGACCCCAAGCGAAGACCCCACTTGGCCTGAAAATGAGGAAGATGTGCAAATATTCCATTTTCAGGCTTTGCAATAAATATATATATATTTTTACATCAGTGGTCATGCAGTATTTTTGGTTTTATTTTGTGCTCCTGTTGTTTATGGTGTTTTACTCACTCCAACTTCAAGGACAGGGGTCTATGGATCCCAGAGATGAAGACTGCATATATAAATATAGGACAAGGGTCTATGAATCCCACAGATGAAGACTACATATATATATATATATATATATATATATATATATATATATATATATATATATATATATATATATATATTTACAGCTGACAGAGTTTCACCTACTCGCCTTCAATATGGCAGCAAAATTAACCAAGACCATCAAAACTGATGGCAAGTTTTGAGGAACTGGCCTTCTCAAAATATGTTTCTTTTCACATGTTTAACCTCTGGTTCTATTTTAGGAGATGAAAACAAAAACACTGTATATTTGTTTTTGTTTTTTTAAGGATTTTGATTTGAAATGCTCCTTTCTGACAACCAGTCCTGATTATTATTGCTTACAAAACTTGGTTTTGGTTTTTATGCTATCAAAAATAAAATCAACAGGACAATTTATGACAAAAATCCTAAGTCCTCCATTCTGCTGTTAAAAAGAAGAAAAACAACAACAAAAAACACGAAGCACTGTTCTGAGTTAAACTAAAGGCAAGTTCCTATACACAAATTACAGTCTCATGCATTACATGTACAGTTGCATTGTGCTGCATTACTACCAATACCATCAGTGTCAAGTTTAACATCAAAGGATACACAGCAGGCTCTGGAAAGGGAAGAACATGGTGATGCCGCCCATGAAGCCAATGAACTCAAACAGGAACAGACCCAGTGTCACCGACAACCCAATGAGCATTCTGGATTGAAGACAGGGCCCAACACAAAAACATGTACAAAACTGAGTAAAACAAAGTGTAATTGTAATATGTCTTCATCATATTATATCCAGAGGTCATATTATCTAATTAAAACCAATATGATTCTGTCCATGACAAGTATGAGGCTAAATTGTTCTGGACTGAAGACAGGACCCAACACAAAAACATGTATAAAACTGAGTAAAACAACAAAGTGTAATTGTAATATGTCTTCTTGAAGTTCTTCATATTATATCCAGAGGTCATATTATCTAAACCAATACAATCCTATGACCAGTGTGAGGCTAAATTGTTCTTTGGCAGATAAAGAAAAAATACAGACTTACTGCAGGTCTTTCTCATCATACTGTGAGGTGGTGTATCTTTCAGGCAAACACATGCGAATATTCTCCTCCTGTAATGAAAACCAGTCACCAGTTTTACTTCACAAGCTTACTGTAATATAGTTGTATCTCAGCATAAAAGTTAAAACTAAGAACTGTCACAGAACTAAAACACTAAGAAGCAAACACATATTTCTAATTTTGATTTATATTATAGATTGACAGTCTGAAATGGAACAGCCTTGAACAATGCAGGCTCCGCAACTGACTCCAGGTGCTGTACCGGATCAGCAGCGGGCTGATTGACACCAATCTCACCAGCTTCCACCAACACGCAGACCCCAGGACAAGAGGAGTGTCTACACCAGGAGCAAACCAATCATCCTGTCAAACACTGTTTAACTCCTTCTTTCCCCGCACCATAAGAGACTGGAACCATCTTTCAACTGCCATTACCTGAGCAACTTCAATCCAGTCATCCTGGAACCAGCTTGGTGGCAGCCTCCACAACCTGCAGCCAACTCCCAAAGCCCCATGCCCATGAACCCAGCTCTCTGTAAATAGTTTGTTTTAACCCATTTAACCATTTGTTTTTAAGTGGCACCCAAGCCACAACAAAGACCACCACCACCAGAGACAATTACGCCCAAGGAGGCCCAGCTCTTGAATGAAAAAAGAAGATTAAAAAAAAAAATGAAACTTAAAATAGCACATCACCAGCTGTGCAATCTCTCGGACACAACAGCAGATGGACAGATGTAAGAGGAACTGGCCTGCTTAAAATTTGTTTTGTTTAACTGGTAGAACAAATCAACATAATGTGCAGATTAGAAGTAGAACAGTCCAAAATAATCTGGTAATCCTGTAGTGTGCATTTGCTTTAAGTTACAGCTGGCCATACTGCCATCACCTGCTGTTCTGCTGGCACTCTGCTGTTTTATTATTGTTGGTGGAATGTATTTCTATCATGATCAGAGTAGGTTACCCTAACCCTATTGGCAAAATGACCAGGACTGAGAGTTGAGCATGGTCAGCAAACAGCATTCTCAGCTGGTCAGCAAACGGTTTTCAGCTGCACAAAACTGCAGAGGGAGGTGAACACTGCTGGGTTACTGATATAATGATAACCAAAAAAGGTATGATGATGGACAAGTTACTAATAAAATGGAACTCTGACTTTTACTAGGTGCCTAAAGTTTCCAAACTATTGCATGATGATGACAGATGAGCAACAGTTGCTATCCTTGTAATCACCTAATGGTACTGATTGCTTCAAAATCTTGGGAAAATGCTGATCCTGACTTTTCCTAAGTGTCTGGAGTGGTAATCCGGACTTTTAGGCGTCTGAAATTTTCAAATTACTACAAAATAAGGGTCTTCTTCTTCTTCCGTAAAACGGCCAACGTAATTTTGTTGATGGTTCTGTTGCTACTGAGGAGGTTGCGAAGATTTGGGTGGTTGTGGTATCACTATCAACGATGAGCAATAGAGGTTATTCATGTAATCACCTAATGATTGTTATAAATACGCTAAGTACCCCAAATTAATGAACAGTGTACGTACTGCAAAATAAATAGGCAAGTGTTTGGCGGGGGGAACATTAAAAAACAAAAACAAAAAAACACCGGCACTACTGACTTACCCTCGACCAGAATATGACGATCACG
>JABMCL010000054.1:1022500-1032500 GCA_018857735.1 Alviniconcha marisindica | reverse complement strand
ATTACGTTTGGTGTCTACACTTCATTTATTCCGCGTGTGTACCGGTGTGTCGCAGCTCACAAAATGTGTTTGGGCGAGAGCTGGATTGGTAAAAAAAGAAAAGAAAAAAGAGAGAGAAAAAAAGAAGAGAGGCATACATGCTTATCTATTTCCCTTGTAAATAAAGAATTCTCTCTCTCTCTCTCTCTCTCTCTCTCTCTCTCTCTCTCCTCTCTCTCCTCTCTCCCCCCCCCCCCAACCCCCCCTCTCTTAAAAGGCCCGCTTAACTCTCTGAAAGGCTTAACTACAACAAGGGAGTTCTGATACAGAAAATTATGTCCGAAAAAGTCCCACCCTCTCTTAGGGCTAATTTTTACCTAAACCAGTCACTACATTCTGGAAAACTCAACATACCAAACTCTAAGACTGACCTTTTCAAGTCTAGCCTAGTATATTCCGGTAGTGTTCTTTGGAACTTACTCCCCGAATCTCTTAGATTACGATCCAGCACTGGAACTTTTAAATCACGTTACATGTCATACATTATGCGCTGATTGGTTGGCATTGCATGTTAAATTTGGTGATAGCAACCCGCTTGCAACGTTCTATCATAGGCCCCTTGTGTCTCCCATTCATCACGCATTTACCAACCAAATAATGTTTGCCGCTACTGATGATTTCAAAGCCCCCTATATCCACCACCATTCCTGCCGGCCTCATATCATGTTTGATGTCTGAATTTTATTTATTCCATCTGTGTACCGGTGTGTCGTAGCTTAGAAAATATGTGCATGTATAATTAGATCTTGAGTAGTCTCTTGTTTGGGCGAGGGCTGGATGTAAAAATAAATAAAATAAAATGCTTATGTAGTACCCTCGTAAATAAAGAACTCTCTCTCTCTCTCTCTCTCTCTCTCTCTCTCTCTCTCTCTGTAGCCACCTTTCCTCATTGATTAGGTGTGGAAATTGTAAAACATTTTGAGCCGGGTTTTTTTCTTTTCTTTTCTTCTCCCGAGCATTTTTTAAATGTTCGTTTCGTTTTGTTTTGCGGAAAACTATGACGTTTTATTTTTATTTTTAATAATAATAATATTATTATTATCACTACAGATTGTGATCGCTTTGCGGTTTTACGCAACAGATACTTTTCAGCGTGTGATTGGAGATTCATTTGGTGTCAGTTTGTGGCGGCCGATGTGCAGGAAAATCCTGGGGGGACAGTTAAATATAGACGGCCTTATGCTATAACAATTGTAACCGACAGTATTTTGTGCATCGTGGCCGTGATTTGTTCGGGTGTCGTAACTTCGAATCGTGCACATAACTATAACCGCGCAGTCGGTTGGAGGGCTTTAATTTATAACCGGCTCTTGGGGGGAAGAAAAGAAAAAAAAAGAAAAAAGAAACTGAGAAGGTTATTCTAACGAGAAGTTGGAGAGAGAGATAAAATAAGATAAAATTCTTTATTTACGAGGTAGAGAGAGAGAGAGCGAGAGAGAGAGAGAGAGAGAGAGAGAGAGAGAGAGAGAGAGAGAGAGAGAGAGAGAGAGAGAGATCCGCTACTTGAAATGACCAATCACCGACGTTACCCGGTGACCGTTTTAAGAAAGCAAAAAGGGAATGAACTCTCCGAGCGCCTTTAGAAAAACCAAAAGCCGCTGTCCTCGGCCGAAGGTCAAACGAAGGCTGATAACTTGTTGCCTGCTGCGTTGGCAGATTTCTGACTGCCAGTTATGTGCCGCTTCTACACTGACCGCTGGACATGACCTTGACACGTTGAATACCCCGCCTATCCTACGTGTATCACAAAGATCCCCACAAAATGACCCTATGCTGGGTACATCTGGGTCATGGAGCGCATAGGAGCTACTTCGAGCGCATAGAGGATGATTCTTGGTGCTTTACGTCCACGGAGGCGAGATGGCCTATTAGGGACGGGGGCAGAGTGGGAAGGGGCCGAAAGAGTGAAGGCTCGACCGCGGAAACCGCCCGAAAAAGACAGGAGACCGTGGACCGCCGCCAGAACAATGGAAGTGTTAGGGTGGTGTCCCCCGCTTGCCCAGCGACTTGTGCACTGCGCAATTGCTGTTTCAACTGCTGTGCTTGGCCAGAGTCACAAAGACAATGTCCGTCGCACTGCTGTTGACGAACAACTTGGACACTCAAGCAAAGGAAGTCCAGTCTTCTTAGCCCAGCTCCACCTCCCTACTCATGATCTCTTCTGGGCTAAGTTGAGGGTCCAGCTCCACCTCCCTCCTCTAAGATCTCTTGATCTTTTGATCTCGCCTGGTACCCTGACGGCGCATAGATGGTGATGAGGGGCTTAATGTCCTCAGAGGTCGGGCTGACATATTAGGGACGACCTGTGCATCTTGAACTGACCTGCCTGTTCACACAGCTCTTGATCGAGATCTGACTGACGAAGTACTCGACCAGTCAGGGTTTGGTTTGGACTCACCAAGGCACGTTTGACTGATCTACATTTTGTGATGGCTCTAAGCAGTCCAGATGTTGTAGCAACACTCGCGTATTTTGCCCGATGATTAAACAGTATCAGTGTTTGTTTGACTCAACTACCCGAACTTACGCCACGCATCCTTCCGCACCTTAGTCGGAAAACTGTCAGTTATACCGGTCAGTTTTTCGTTCGCGCGCTCAAATGGCAGCAAGTTTGTAACCACACGGACAAGTCAAATTATATCAGACGGCGTGTGTGTGTGTGTGTGTGTGTGTGTGTGTGTGTGTGTGTGTGTGTGTGTGTGTGTGTGTGTGTGTGTGTGTGTGTGTGTGTGTGTGTGTGTGTGTGTGTGTGTGTGTGTGTGTGTGTGTGTGTGTGTGTGTGTGTGTGTGTGTGTGTGTGTGTGTGTGTGTGTGTGTGTGTGTGTGCGGTTGACAGGACGTTAAAATCCAGTTACTGACATTAAAACGCCGTTGTCCTGAGGTGACCTGTGCGGTTGACCGGACGTTAAAACCCAAACATGATGTTTCGACGCTCACAAGGCCTACGTCAGCATAATAAAACCCAAACATGATGTTTCGACGCTCACAAGGCCTACGTCAGCATAATAAAACCCAAACATGATGTTTCGACGCTCACAAGGCCTACGTCAGCATAATAAAACCCAAACATGATGTTTCGACGCTCACAAGGCCTACGTCAGCATAATAAAACCCAAACATGATGTTTCGACGCTCACAAGGCCTACGTCAGCATAATAAAACCCAAACATGATGTTAAGACGCTCGCAATGCCTACGTCAGCATAATAAAACCCAAACATGATGTTAAGACGCTCGCAATGCCTACGTCAGCATAATAAAACCCAAACATGATGTTAAGACGCTCGCAATGCCTACGTCAGCATAATAAAACCCAAACATGATGTTAAGACGCTCACAACGCCTACGTCAGCATAATAAAAAGGCCAAATCGTTCGAATCGAGAGGGGAATGAAATTTTACCGGGGCAGACGCGCCCGATGTTTACGTGCATGTTTGGATTTCTGTAGTTTCCGCAGTCTTACTTTTTGTACTGAAAGCTCTTTGCAAATATTACGGTGGGGCCTGACTACCTGAGACCTGTAGCGGTGATTTCGGTAGATAGATGCGCGGGAATGGTAGGCGTTACTGCAGCCAATCACAGCAAAGAACAACAGTCAGCGCGGGCTTAGACAATGGCGAATCGCGCGTAGATCTCTGATTTAAAATGACGATACTAGCTGACTTGTAAAAAAACAAACAAACAAACTACAACCTGAAACAAGGATGATGGCTAGCGGCGTTCATGACATATTCGTCCACACAGCGGACACTAAAATTATACAAAACAGCTCAACCAGTTTATAATAATAATGTACATTTATCATGCGCTTATCAACGCCCTGGGCGCTCACATCATATACTTAAATACAATATTCTATACACACGTAGAGGACAGTCCTACCAAAGCAATTTACATAAGACATTATATGGACACACACACACACACACACACACACACCGTCAATGACTGTAGCAGAAACTGGGTATTGATATTAGTGTCTAAGCTCTTGTGGGAGCGAATTTCAATGTGGGGTCCAAACGGCAAGAGAAAGTGCGAAAGCCATAAGTCTTGCGTTTGTATTGCTGGATTTTCAGCATGCGGGTGTCAGAAGAAGAGCGTAGTGTACGAGATGGAGTGTAGACATGTAGCAGTTTAGAGAGGTAATGCGGACCAGACCTATTTATAGCACTGAAACGCATACAAGCGACTTTATATTTATTACGTTCTGAAATGGGAAGCCAGTGCAGTTTTTTCCAGGAGAGGTGTTGAGTGGTGGTAGCGGGGTGCCAAAAGAACGAATCTTGCAGCAAAGTTTTGATTTTTTTGGAGAGGCTGAATGACAGAATTAAGTATACCCATGAGTAGTCAAACCATGAGAGGATATAGGAAGTAACAAGCGTCTTGGCTGCATCTTCAGTGATGCGTTTAAGCTGGAAATAAGCAGTTTGACAGAGTTTTATGACGTGCTTCTTCGTGGACCTGTTTGCATCAAGAATGACTCCAAGGTTCCTGGCAGAATCAGAGAAGGGGATGTTGTGAGAGCCAAGAGTAATCCAGTTAGGGAGGAATTGGTGGAAGGTTTCCATTCCCCGTTACACCTCCCCAACCACGGTACCCCCCCCCCCCCCCCCGCTACACCCCCCCCCCCCTCCCGATACCCACTCCGGCTCCCCGCTGCGGCCCCTCCTCTACCATAGCACAAGTGTAACATGCCTGAGATCATTCAGTGCTATAGCCAGCACACGGAGTCACTTGTGACCTGCGTGTTTGCTCATTTTCGGATCCAAAAGATCGGACCCCACGGTTCGAGGCAGTTTAGGACCACGAAGGCATGCAACGGGTGAAGCGCGAGTGAACTAGAGGCGTCGCCGAGCCACAACAATCACCCGTCCAGTGCACGAGTTCCCGTGTTTACACACCCCGTTTTGTAATCCCAGGTAGTACACGTGTACAAGATCCCGTGTTTACACACCCCGTTTTGTAATCCCAGGTAGTACACGTGTACAAGTTCCCGTGTTTACACACCCCGTTTTGTAATCCCAGGTAGTACACGTGTACAAGATCCCGTGTTTACACACCCCGTTTTGTAATCCCAGGTAGTACACGTGTACAAGATCCCGGTCATTCCGCCAAGAGGCGCCGGCGACAGGTTACAGATAAACACACGGCATGAACCCTACATATGTGGCCGAAGTGACACTGTAAGCTGGTGCGTGGTTGCATGGTGGACACAGAACGTGCGCCGAGACTACAGCGGTTTCACGTGGCACCAGCCATGCGACAACCAAACAGCGTCACACCGTATATTCGAAACTGGGCTTCGTAAAAAAGAAAAAGAGAAAAACAAAAGGAAGCCTTCCCATTCGCGGCTCGACTTAAACATAAGCCCCTTGGGTCTGTACAAAGTACCTGTCCCCGCCCCCCCCCCCCCCCCTAACAAAGAGGGGAAAGGGAAAACCAATATGTTTTTCTGGCAGAGAATATTCGTTTTTTCTCCACATAAACCCCCTTTTCCACACACTTTAAATCGGTTGCACCCCCCAAACACACAAAACCACACACACCCACACACAAAACACACACACACACCACCCCACACACACACACCCCAAACCCCCCCCGCCATGCACGCACGCACGCGCGCCCCCCCCACACTAAGGAATTTGCACCCCAACACCCTTCAAAACCCCCCCCACACACACACACACACACACACACACACCCCCACACACACACACACGGGCATCCCGCACGCACCCCCACCCCGCCCCCCCCCGCCCCCCCCCCCCCCGCCCCCCCCCCCACACACCCCACACACATACACACATAAAAAGTAATAACAAACATACATACACGCATGTTTTCAGTCATCGTGTTTTACACACACACGTGTTAGGCCCCCGCACAAAAAAGCGTATAAACCCAATAGTCTAAACCCCAAACCCAAACCCAAACCCCCTTCACCAAAAAACCCCCCTTCCCCCCCCCCCCCTTTCCCCCCCCGATGTTGCAGGGGCAAAGGGGGAATGCGGGTGGGGCAGGGGGGAGATCGATCGCGTGGAAAGCTTCCGTGGTCCAAACCACCCCCCCCGTCACCTTTCCCCCCAGGTGGGCCCCCCCCCTCACCCCCCCCGGCCCTCCTTTAGGAGGGGCCCCTGCCCCTTTCCCCCCCCCGTTTTCCAGGGGGGGCCCCTACCCCCTCCCCTCCCCCCTCCCGGGCCCTTTTCCCCCGGGGGGACCTCCCCCCCTCCCCCCCCCCTCCCCCCCCCCCTCCCCCCCCCCACCCCCCTAAACCCCCCCCCCCCACCCCCACACCCCCCTCTCCAAAGGGGGGGCCCCCTACCCCCCTCCAAACCCCTCCCCCCACCCCCCACACCTTTCTCCCGGGGGGGCCCCCCTCCCCCCTCACCCCGGGCCCCCCACTTTTCCCCCCAACCCCCCGCCCTCTCAAGGTAGAAACCCAACCCCCCTCACCCCCTCCAAAACCCCCCCCACCCCTTTTCCCAAAAAAGGGGCCTCCCCCCAACCCCCCCCCCCCCCAAAACCCCCCCCATCCCCCCACGGGCCCCCCCCCAAAGGGGAATACCTCCCCCCCCACCCCTTACCCCCCCCCACAGCCCTTTTCCAAGGTGGTAAAACCCCCCCCCTCCCCCCCCCAACCCCCCCCCGCCCCCTCAAGGTGGGCCCCTACCCCCCAACCCCCCCACCCCCGGGCCCCCTCCCAAAGTAGGGCCCCCCCCCCCCTTTTTTACCCCCCTCCCCCCCCCCAAACCCCCACAGCCCCCCTCCAGGGGGGCCCCCAACCCCCCCCCTCCCCCCTCCCAACCCTTTTCCCAAGGGGAGGATACCCCCCCCAACCCCCAACCCCCCCACCGGGCCCCCTTTTAAAGGGAGGCCCCTACCCCCCCACCCCCCCCCCAAACCCCCCCCACCCCCCCTCCTTTCCCAAGGGGGAACCCCTCCCCCCCCCACCCCCCACCGCCCCCTCCAAAGGGGGGGCCACCCCCCCTCCCCCTCCACCCCCACAAAGCCTTCTCCAAAAGGGGGGCCCCCTTTCCCCCCTTTTACCCCGCCCCCCCCCCACCCTCCTTTTAAGGTAAGGGGTTCCCCACCCCTCACCCCCCCCCTGGGCCCCCAAAACCCCCCCTTCCAAGTTGGCCACCTCCCCCCCCCAAACCCCCCCAACCCTCCCCAAACCGCCCCCCCCCAATAGACCCAAATTTCCCCCCCGCCCCCACCCCTCACCGCCCCCTCAAGGGAAAAGGCCCCACCCCCCACCCCCCCCCTCACCGGCCCCTCTCCAAGGTAGGCCACCCCCCCCCCCCCCCCCCAAACCCCCCCCCCCCCCACCCCCCCCTTCCAAAGGGGGGCCACCTCCCCCCCCACCCCCCCACCCCTCCAAAAACCCCCTGCCCCCTTTGGGCCCCCCCTCCCCCTCCCCCTCCCCCCCCCTCACACAGCCCTCTCCCAAAGGGGGGCCCCCCCCCCAAACCCCCCCCCCCCACCGCCCCTCCAAGGTGGCCACCCCCCACCCCCCCTCCCCACCCAAATCCCCACCCCAAACCCCCCCCACATTGGAATGCCCCCCCCTACCCCCCCCACCCCCCAAACCCCCCACCCCCGCCCTCTCCAAGGTAAGGCCCTACCCCCCCCCCCCTCACACCCCTCTCCCCGGGGGGGGCCCTCCCCCCACCCCTCCACCCCCCAGTCCCTCTCAAGGGGGGGGCCCCTACCCCCCCTCCCCCCCTTCCCCCCCTCCCGCCCTTTTCCAAGGGGGGGCCCCACCCCCCCCCCCCCCCCCCCTCCCCCCACCCCCCCCCTCCCAAGGTAGGCCACCACCCCCCCTTTTACCCCCGGGCCAAACCCCCCACCCCCCCGCCCTCTCCAAAGTGGGGAAACCCCCCCCTCACCCCCCCACCCCACACAAAACCCTCTCCCAAAGGGAGGCCACCCCCCCCCCCAAAACCCCCCCACCCCCCCAACACCGCCCTCTTGTACCCGCTCTGGGTTGTATTGGGTTTGGGGGGTTTTTACTGGGGGGTATTGCATTGGGTGGGGTTTTTACTGGGGGTTTTATTGCATTGGGTTGTATTGCATTGGGTTGGGTTGCATGGAATTGTATTCTTTTGCTGTATTGCATTGGGGTTTCATTCTTTTGTTTTACTGCATTGGGGTTTAAAAACATTGTCTTTTTACTTTTTTCATTGGGTTTTTAAAAATTTTCATTTGGGTTTTTTTAAAAAGCCCCTTGTTTGTACTGCAAATTTTTTTGTTTTTTCCCTTTTTTAATTTGGGGGGTACAGCATTTCTTGTACTGCATTGTGTTGTACTGCATTGGTTTTTACAGCAATTTTTTTCCTTTTTACGCATTGTTTGTACTGCATTGGGTTGTACAGCATTGTCTTGTACTGCATTGGGTTGAAATTTCACTGGGTTGTACAGCATTGTCTTGTACTGCATTGGGTTGCAGCATTTTTTGTACGCATTGGGTTTTTACTGCATTGGGTTGTACAGCATTGTCTTGTACTGCATTGGGTTGTTTTGCATTGGGTTGTACAGCATTGTCTTGTACTGCATTGGGTTGTTATGCATTGGGTTGTACAGCATTGTCTTGTACTGCATTGGGTTGTATTGCATTGGGTTGTACAGCATTGTCTTGTACTGCATTGTCTTGTACTGCACTGGGTTGTACAGCATTGTCTTGTACTGCATTGTCTTGCATTGCACTGGGTTGTACAGCATTGTCTTGTACTGCATTGTCTTGTACTGCACTGGGTTGTACAGCATTGTCTTGTACTGCATTGTCTTGTACTGCACTGGGTTGTACAGCATTGTCTTGTACTGCATTGTGTTGTATTGCACTGGGTTGTACAGCATTGTCTTGTACTGCATTGTGTTGCATTGCACTGGGTTGTACAGCATTGTCTTGTACAGCACTGCGTTGCATTGCAATGGGCTGTACTGCACCGTGTTGCATTCTGTATTTCAGACGTACTGCGCGGACCACCAGGTGACGGACTCGGCAGCGTCGTCGACGGCGTTCCAGTGCGGCGTGAAGACCAACAAGGGGCTGCTGGGGCTGGACCCCCGCGTGCCCAGAGACGACTGCGCCGCCTCCCTGCGACCCGACATGCAGCTCACCTCCATACTCGACTGGTCGCTGCAGGAAGGTGGGTTGGTGGCTGGGTTAGTGGGTGGGTTGATGGGTGGGTTAGTGGGTGGGTTGATGGGTGGGCTAGTGGGTGGGTTAGCGGGTGGGTTGATGGGTGGTAGTGGGTGGGTTAGGGGTGGGTTGAGTGGGTGGGTTAGTTGAGGCGGTGGGTGGTTGGGTGGGTTAGTGGGTGGGTTGTGGTGGTTGGTGGTGGGTTAGTGGGTGGGTTAGTGGGTGGGTTAGTGGGTGGGTTAGTGGAGTGTGGGTGGGTAGTGGGATGGGTTGGAGGGTTAGGGGTGGGTTAGTTGGGGGGTTAGTGGGTGGTTAGTGGGTGGGTTGTGGGTGGGTTAGTGGGTGGGTTGTTGGGAGGGTTAGTGGGTGGGTTGGTGGGAGGTTTGGTGGGAGGGTTAGTGGGTGGGTTAGTGGGAGGGTTAGTGGGTGGGCTAATGGGTGGGTTAATGAGTGGGTTGATGGGTGGGTTAGTAGGTGGGTTAGTGGGTGGGTTAGTGGGTGGGTCAATGGGTGCGTTAATGCACAGCCGCCACACAGGAGAAAACAAAACAAAACTAAACAGGAGGATGGAGAGGATGAAGGGGGGTGGGCCGGTTTGGCCTAGTGGTTAAGGCGTCAGGCGTGGGTTCGATTCCCCTCTTCGTCCCTCCTTTGTCTTCCAAAGTTGTGGGTTGTGGACACTGCTCTCGTGACTTTGCCCCTCACAATGAATGAAACAGTAGTTTTTTCTTTTCTTTTCCGTCTGTCTTTTCCCCCCCAGGCAAGTCTGTGGGCCTGGTGACCACCACCCGTGTGACGCACGCCACCCCGGGTGGA
>JABMCL010000054.1:1012500-1017500 GCA_018857735.1 Alviniconcha marisindica | reverse complement strand
GAAAATTCTCCCGCCGCTCCTGCCTCCAATTTAGTGAGCCGGTTTGGCCTAGCGGTAAGGCGTTAGGCTGGTAAGCGGAAGGACCTCGGTTCGATACCGCTTCCGCTCTCCTTTCTCTTCAGAAAGGTTGTGGTTTGTGGACACTGTCCTGTGACTTTGTCCATCACTTCCTACTGAAACATTAAAATATAGGGTGTCTCAAATTAGATGGAACCCATTAACATGATAATAATTTATTACTCAGAGAAGAAACTCCCCAAAGGTTTACATTTCCTGGAAGCTGATATGATAACAATTAAAAAAGTAGCTTTCATCGCTGCCCATCTTAATGCAGGAATCATTCAGGCGGTGACAGTGTAGCGATAGGTATATAATCTCCCTCTCCCCCCACCCCGTACCCCTTCTCCCCGTCCCTAATAAGCCTTATGGTTTCTGTGAACGTTAAGCACCGTGTTTACTTTCTTACTGCCTACAGCTGTGAAGGGAGCTGGTGCTTCCTGCTGAATGTAGCGGAAGAAGGTTACGACGACGAGTCGATGATGTAGAGCTTAATGTCCTCGGATGTCGGTTGACATATTAGGGACAAACTGTGACAAATGCGTAAGCATGATGGTTCAATGTTGCTTTACGTCCACAGAAACCATAGGCTCATTCAAACTGTGACCAATGCGTAAGCATGATGGTTCAATGTTGCTTTACGTCCACAGAAACCATAGGCTCATTCAAACTGTGACCAATGCGTAAGCATGATGGTTCAATGTTGCTTTACGTCCACAGAAACCATAGGCTCATTCAAACTGTGACCAATGTGTAAGCATGGTTCAATGTTGCTTTACGTCCACAGAAACCATAGGCTCATTCAAACTGTGACCAATGCGTAAGCATGGTTCAATGTTGCTTTACGTCCACAGAAACCATAGGCTCATTCAGACGGGGACCAATGCGTAACCCATGATTTCAATGTTGCTTACGTACAGAAACCATAGGCTTATTGATGTGACGCTAATGCGCTACTCTCGGTCTCACAGTTGCTCTTGGTCACAGAAAGCAATAGCGCGTTTTTGAATATCAGAATGGTGTACTGCTGCAGGTTCAAGTGTTACTCCACAGAACCTAGGTATTAAACTGTGACAATGCGTAAGTGGTTAATGTGCTTTAGTCCACAGAATGGCTAGCGAGCAGGACGGCCACCTCGACTTTCACACAGATGTTGAACTCTGGCGAAGACAAGCAATACGCAGTCACCTTTTGATTGATGATCGCTTATATAGCGCTACTCTCCGGTCTCTTGAGCAGACTCACTGCGCTCGCATGTGGCTCTACGTGAGTGACTAGATTTTATAGCGCGTTTTTTGAATATCCACCGAAGTGGTGTACTTACAGCGCTGGCATGGCTGGTGCCACATGAAACTGCAGCCGTCTTGGCGCATGTTCTGTGTACACCATACAACCATGCTCCATGTCACTTCATACAAAGCCACATACGTAAGGTGTATGCGTGTTTAGCTGTAATCTGCCACCTGCACTTTTGGCAGAATGACCGGGATCTTTTACATGCTACTGCGGTAACACCTTTATATGCCTTGAGGATATCGCCGAAGGAAGTTTTGATTTCAGGCGCTAGAATCGACCACAGTCACCACGCGAACAACGCTTACAACGCTCTGTACGACACCATCGCCTTCTCCGATGCTGTGGAGGCTGCCGCGGCCTTGACGTCGGAGCAGGACACCTTGACGGTGACCACAGCTGACCACTCCCACACCATGGTCATCGCCGGTTACCAGTCCAGAGGAAACCCTATATTTAGTGAGTCTGACAATCCTGTGTCGTAAACACTCACAAACACAGACAGACAGACAGACAGACGGACACACACACACACACACACACACACACACACACACACACACACACACACACACACACACACACACACACACACACACACACACACACACACACACACACACACACCAACACACACATGCACCAGCACACATGCACGCACGCAGGCACACGCACACACACACACACGACACACACACACCACACACACACACACACACACACACACACACACACACACACACACACACACACACGCATAGCACACACGCACACACACACACACACACGCGCGCGCGCGCACACACACACACACACACACACACACACACACACACACACACGCATACGCACACACGCACACACAGACACACACACACACGCGCCGCACACACACACACACACACACACACACACACACACACACACACACACACACACACACACACACACACACACACACACACACACACACACTTCACTTAAACAATAAGCTAGCATCGGATGTGAGTGCAGTAGGTACAGCAGGTGCGTACCTGTGTCGCAGACGTGGCGAACGATGCCGAAGACAAAGACGGCAAGCGGTTCTCGACACTGCTGTACGGCATCGGGCCCGGCTACAGGTTCCACCAGGCAGGGCGAGTCAACCTCACCAACTCCCAGTCCAGTACGTACGCCACCCTAGCCTTTCTCTCTCTATCTCTCTCTCTCTCTCTCTCACAACCACGCATGCACGCACGCACGCACGCACACACACACACACACACACACACACACACACACACACACACACACACACACACACACACACACACACACACCGCGCACACACACCGCGCACACACACACACACACCGCGCGCGCGCACACACACACACACACACACACTCCGAGCATCGTTTTCGGCACCTTCCGCCAAACTGTGCCAGATTTGGTTACGCCATAGAAGGGGCACTCTTTATCTCCGCGCAGCTGTCCACCGACGCTGTCAACGCCCTCCGAAAGGTTCGGTACCAATAAGACGCTGGAAGCAACACAGCGTCTAAGCACGCGCCTGAACACGAGGCGCGTCCGCCACGGGTAAAAAAAACGAAAAAACGAAGACGATTTTTGTCTCGAGTCAAGCGATTTTGGTTTTATTTGTGCTAGCGTAAGCCGTTTTCGTTTTTGTTTCTTTCCTGCCGCAAAGGACTGACTTTACACGAGAACAGCGAAACGAATAGAAACGACGAATCTGTTTGATTTTCCAATACTTTTGATTTTCGAGTCTACGTGGCTGTTTTGTTGTTGTTGTTGTTTTTTGAGTTAGACCAGGAAACCCGAATAGAGAATTAGGCAAATGGTGAGTTTGTGGTCACGCGCCCTGACAGGCGTTGTTGCACGTGCACTGCTTATTTTTAGGTTGAAGTTTAGAAGAAAAAAAGTTGGAGGGGGCTGATTCACCCAATAGGGTCTTTATGAAGTGAGTAGGACTCACTCTCTCTCTTTCTGCCCCCTCTCTTTCCATCCCTCCCCCTCTCTCTCTCGCTTCCTCCCTCCACCCCTTCCCCCCCTCTCTCTCCGTCTCTGTTTAAGGTCTTCCAGATCTAAATACTAACAATTACTTAATTACTTGTGGGGTTACCAGGGAGGGCTTTTCGTCCTCCTAAATATCTGTGATATTTGACTCCGTTTTGTATTGACCTCGACGAAACCCTTCGTCAGTTCCCTATTTTCTGGAATCTGACGCTTTCCATTCTGTCTCCTGTTTTCGGTCCTCCGTCTGCTGTCTTCTGTCTCGTGTCTTCATCACCGTGTAGTCTCTCTACCTGTCTGCCCCTCTCTCTCTCTTCTCTCTCTCTCTTTCTCTCTTCTCTCTCTTTCTCTCTCCTCTCTCTCTCTCTTCTCTCAGTCTCTCTCTTTCTCTTCTCTCTCTCTTCTCTCTCTTCTCTCTCTTCTCTCATCCCCTTCCCACTTTTCTGTTCCTCGCCCTCGCTTATTCTCTCTCTTCCTTCCTTCCTCTCTCCCTCTCCCCCCTCTCTCCGCCTCTCTCTCTCGCTCCGTTCCTCTCTCCATCCCTTCCTCTCTCCATCCCTTCCTCTCTCTCACCCCCCTCTCCCATTCTCTCTTTCCCTTCCTCCCTCTCTCCCTCCCTTCCCCTCTCCCATCCCCCCTCTCTCCCTCTGTTCCTCTCTCTCTCTCCCCTTTACTCTCTCCCTCCTTTGCGCTTTTTTCTTAATATCTCTCCCTTTCACCCCTCTCTCTCCCGTTCTCTCTCTCCCTCCCTCCCTCTCTTCCTCTCTTCCTCTTTCCCTCGCTTGCTTTCCCTCTCCCTCCTTTACTCCCTCTCTCCCCCCTCTCTCTCCCATTATCTCCCTCCCTTACTCTCTTTGTCTCTCTCTCTCTCTCCCTTACGCTCTCTATGACCCCCTCTCTCTCCCATTCTCTCTTTCCCTTTCTCTCTCTGTGCACCCTTTCTTGCACCCCTCCCTCTCCTTTCCTCTCTCTCTCTCTGCCACCCCCTCTCGGCCCCCCCTCTCTTTCCCATCCTCTCTTTCCCGTCCTCTCTCTCTGCCCCCCCCCCCCTTCGCCCCCTCTTTCTCCCTTCCCCTCTCTCTTTCCTTCCCCACTCTCTCTCTTTCCTTCTCTCTCGCCCCCCACCCCTCTCTCCCTTCACCCTCTCTCTTTCTGCCTGTCCTCTACCCTTCTTTCCCTCACTGTAAGATGAAGGCGGTCCATCGAGTAGCGCTCCAAAGGAGTCCTCGATCCCAGCGAGCGCTGTGACTGCATGCCTAAATGCCCGTTGTGGTCGTCTGGCTGCTGCAGACAGCCCCACCTACCTGCAGGAGTCGGCAGTGCCCAGGGAAAGCTCCACGCACGGCGGGGAGGACGTGGCCATCTACGCCAAGGGGCCCATGGCGCACCTCTTCCGCAGCGTCCACGAGGAGAACTACATCGCCCACGTCATGGCCTACGCCTCCTGCGTCGGCCGCTACAAGGACAAGTGTCCACCCGCCAGCGACAGCAGGAGCGACAGCAACAACGGCAACAGAGCGGCTGGCAGGCAGCCTACTAGTGACGACAGATCCGGGGCCAGCAACGTCACAGGGGGTCACGTGTGGCTGGTGGTGACGTGGCTGTTTGTGATTGGTTTGTTAGGGTTGTAGATGTGC
>JABMCL010000054.1:1002500-1007500 GCA_018857735.1 Alviniconcha marisindica | reverse complement strand
CCACCGTCTCTCACCCCAAACTCCTTTTCAGAGTCTCAGGGCAATACTCCCTGACCGGGTGAGACAAAAAAAAAAAAAAAAAAAAAAAAAAAAAGCCGCAGAAAACCGGCGTGGAAGTTTCGCTACAGCAAGGGGCTGATGGGTAGCGCGACCCTCTCGCTGCTGGCTTTCCCCAAAGAAAGCGAACCGACTTTCCCGTGCGAGCTTCTTTCTAAGAGGGTAGTGCAAACAAACAAACAAACAAACAAACAAAAACAATAAACAAACAAATAAAATAAAATAAAATGTTTTATGTTTCACCAAGGACATCAGATCCGGTATGTGAGTTAAATTAATGAGCTCTCAAGTTAAAGATGCTCATCGTTCTTGTCAGTAGAAAAGGGGCTAATCAGATGGCTATATTCTTTTTTTCGAAATCCTCGAGTCCGTTGCCGTGCCTGTCGTGACAGACAGCACTGGGACGGAATGAGTGTCAGCGGGCTGCTTGTGTCGCGTGTTTCTCCACACACAAACGACAGAATGACCAAATGGAAAAAGACACATTCATTTCTGCGACGGACATTCCGTTTTTGACGACATAACTTTTTGGGGGTGTGGGGGTGTGGGTGGGGGGTAGGGTGTGGGTGTGTGTGTGTGTGGGGGGAGGGGGGGGGGGGGAACGGGGGGGGGGGGGGCACCAGCGACATCAAATAAAAGTTGGCAAACATAACGAAATAATATCATCCATTCGCAAAGTCCATCTTTTCCATGAGTGTGTGTGTGTGTGTGTGTGGTGTGTGTGTGTGTGTGTGTGTGTGTGTGTGTGTGTGTGTGTGTGTGTGTGTGTGTGTGTGTGTGTGTGTGTGTGTGTGTGTGTGTGTGTGTGTGTGTGTGTGTGTGTGTGTGTATGTGTGTGTGTGTGTGTGTGTGTGTGTGTGTGTGTGTGTGTGTGTGTTGTGTGAGTGTGTGTGTGTGTTCAGTGTGTGTGTGGTGTAGTGTGTGTGTGTGTGTGTGTGTGTTGTGTTGTGTGTGTGTGTGTGGTGGTGCTACCGAAAACTGAGTGGTGAGACGGAGAAAAGCAAGACAAAACGGGTACACTAGTTGTGAGACAGGGAGAAAAGCAAAGACAAAACGGGTACACTAGTTGTGAGACAGGGAGAAAAGCAAAGAGAAAACGGGTACACTAGTTGTGAGAAACGTTGATGTCACGGAAGGGAAACCCCTTGCGAAGTACAACTGCCTGCTGAACACTACGCAGTGAAGGCCACAGGTCTAAATAATGGGGTGTAGCTGTCCACACAGCCGTACCATCCAACATAGCGTACTGTCCACCGACACCTACTTTACACAAAGGCGTACTTTAATTACACCAAGGCGTACTGTCCATCTAGGCGTATTGTCCACCGAGGCGTATTGTCCACCGAGGCGTACTGTGCATCTAGGCGTATTGTCCACCGAGGCGTACTGTCCAGCAAGGCGTACTGTCCACCGAGGCACACTGTCCACCGAGGCGTACTGTACACGGTGGAGGGTACAGGTCTCAAGCTGGGCGTTTATCTGTCCACCAAGGCGTACTGCACGAGGGCTGCGTCATTTCCGCCGGAAGCCAGGATGCCCGTGTCGTCCGACAGGAACTCTGCCGCCGTGGTGTTGGAGGAGAAGGGTTTCACTTGGCGGTACTCAGCCTGCAGTGCGGGACAAGGAAGACGGATTCTGTTATACTGTTACGGCAACACACAGTATTGCTTTAGTAGTACCATTGAGATCATTTAAAATACAATGCAACGACTGTGGTTCAGTTCCTGTTATCCCGTCCCCAACAGAACGTACGTTAAGCATCACGAAAGAAGACTGACAGTTATCCCGTCCCCAACAGAACGTACGCAGTCTCTGTGGACGTTAAACCCACAGTTAACGAACCTGTCATTCAAAGCAAACATTCCGAAGTAGAAAAGAAAGAACAAACAGACGGAAAGAAAGAAACTGGAGGGGGAGGGGGGGGGTAGGCGGGAGGGCATGTTGCGGGGAGGGGGTCGGGGTACCTTGGGTCCGGTGGAGGGGTACTTGTAGAGCCTGAGGCGCCCCCTGCTGTCGCCGGTGAGGATGTAGTCCAGGTACTTGGACCGACAGGCCACGTTGATGACCTCCCCTCGCTCCATCGCCTGCCACGCGCCTGTGGGTGCCACAGACAAAGACAGCGTTAGGTAACAACGGACAGTCACTCGTGTTCCACAGACAACAACAGTGTTAGGTAACAACGGACAGTCACTCGTGTCCCACAGACAACGACAGTGTTAGGTAACAACGGACAGTCACTCGTGTCCCACAGACAACGACAGTGTTAGGTAACAACGGACAGTCACTCGTGTCCCACAGACAACGACAGTGTTAGGTAACAACGGACAGTCACTCGTGTCCCACAGACAACGACAGTGTTAGGTAACAACGGACAGTCACTCGTGTTCCACAGACAACGACAGTGTTAGGTAACAATCGACAGTCACTCGTGTTCCACAGACAACGACAGTGTTAGGTAACAATCGACAGTCACTCGTGTCCCACAGACAACGACAGTGTTAGGTAACAACGGACAGTCACTCGTGTCCCACAGACAACAACAGTGTTAGGTAACAACGGACAGTCACTCGTGTCCACAGACAACAACAGTGTTAGGTAACAACGGACAGTCACTCGTGTCCCACAGACAACGACAGTGTTAGGTAACAACGGACAGTCACTCGTGTCCCACAGACAACGACAGTGTTAGGTAACAACGGACAGTCACTCGTGTCCCACAGACAACAACAGTGTTAGGTAACAACGGACAGTCACTCGTGTCCCACAGACAACGACAGTGTTAGGTAACAACGGACAGTCACTCGTGTCCCACAGACAACGACAGTGTTAGGTAACAACGGACAGTCACTTGTGTTCCACAGACAACGACAGTGTTAGGTAACAATCGACAGTCACTTGTGTCCCACAGACGACAGTGTTTGGTAACAGCGGACAGTCACTCGTGTCCCACAGACGACAGTGTTTGGTTAACAGTCGACAGTCACTCGTGTCCCACAGACAACGACAGTGTTAGGTAACAACGGACAGTCACTTGTGTCCCACAGATAACGACAGTGTTAGGTAACAACTGACAGTCACTTGTGTTCCACAGACAACGACAGTGTTAGGTAACAATCGACAGTCACTTGTGTTCCACAGACAACGACAGTGTTAGGTAACAATCGACAGTCACTTGTGTTCCACAGACAACGACAGTGTTAGGTAACAATCGACAGTCACTTGTGTTCCACAGACAACGACAGTGTTAGGTAACAATCGACAGTCACTTGTGTCCCACAGACAACGACAGTGTTAGGTAACAACGGACAGTCACTTGTGTTCCACAGACAACGACAGTGTTAGGTAACAATCGACAGTCACTTGTGTCCCACAGACAACGACAGTGTTAGGTAACAACGACAGTCACTTGTGTTCCACAGACAACGACAGTGTTAGGTAACAATCGACAGTCACTTGTGTTCCACAGACAACGACAGTGTTAGGTAACAATCGACAGTCACTCGTGTTCCACAGACAACGACAGTGTTAGGTAACAACGGACAGTCACTTGTGTCCCACAGACAACGACAGTGTTAGGTAACAACGGACAGTTACTTGTTTTTGGTAACAACGGACAGTTACTGGGCACAAACCATGCTCATGCTGTGGATCCGAAATATGACGATTTTGTTTCGTAGCGGTTGACAATAACTTAGTGCAAACCAAGCAATATACCCCCCCCCCCGCAGCAACAACAAAACAACAAACCCATAACTACTCACACAACACATACACGCACAGACAGGCAAACACAGACCGCCAGACCCACACACACACGCGCGCGCGCGTATACACTGGTTTGTAAACAATGCAAGATGAAATCAAATCATATCTACTCATACAAACACAGACAGAAACACAGAAACAGACACAGACAGACAGACAGACGGATGGACAGATGGACAGACTGACCAATGAGGGGGTAGCCCACAGGGGAGGAGAAGGTGCTCCAGTTGACGTCACGCAAGGTGCGTCCCGTCTTCAGCTTCTGCATGTTGTGCACGTCCCCTGAAACAGCACACAGAGACAGCGCCTGTTGCACCTTTCGTCTCTCTAAGGTCAGCACGTGATAAACCTGCCACCCTTCGTCAGTGTCAGGTCAGCACACGTTGCACCGGCCGTTCTTTTGTCTGTGTCAGGTCAGCACACGTTGTACCGCCACCTTTCATCTGTGTGAGGTCAGTAGCTGAGGTACATGGCATGTGTTGTACCGGACACTGTGTGTTTGCGAGTCAGTAGCTGAGGTACATGGCATGTGTTGTACCGGACACAAAGTGTTTGCGAGTCAGTAGCTGAGGTACATGGCATGTGTTGTACCGGACACTGTGTGTTTGCGAGTCAGTAGCTGAGGTACATGGCATGTGTTGTACCGGACACTGTGTGTTTGCGAGTCAGTAGCTGAGGTACATGGCATGTGTTGTACCGGACACTGTGTGTTTGCGAGTCAGTAGCTGAGGTACATGGCATGTGTTGTACCGGACACAAAGTGTTTGCGAGTCAGTAGCTGAGGTACATGGCATGTGTTGTACCGGACACAAAGTGTTTGCGAGTCAGTAGCTGAGGTACATGGCATGTGTTGTACCGGACACAAAGTGTTTGCGAGTCAGTAGCTGAGGTACATGGCATGTGTTGTACCGGACACAAAGTGTTTGCAGGTCATTAGCTCAGGTGCATAGCCAATAAGCCCAAATGGGAATCATTTTCCTGCCAGGCTTTATCAATCACCCACCGACAGTATTCAAAATGAGTCATGTAACTGATCATGCCACAGCATGAACTGATGTCTAGCAACTTGGCTGCATGCCTCTGAACCACGAAGACATCTTGAGTTAAGCCTCGTTATATATAGACAGAAAACATTTCCCCTCGGTCCGTCCCACAGAAGTTTAGAGAGGTGCCTGCCT
>JABMCL010000054.1:990000-997500 GCA_018857735.1 Alviniconcha marisindica | reverse complement strand
CCTAGACGATGAAGGCCTATGGCCAGAGTACAAACTGACCTGAACAACGGACCTAGACGATGGAGGCCTATGGCCAGAGTACAAACTGACCTGAACAACGGACCTAGACGATGGAGGCCTATGGCCAGAATATGAACTGACCTGAACAACGGACCTGGACGATGGAGGCCTGTGGCCAGAGTATAAACTGACCTGCACGATGGGTCTGAACTTGGACTGCAGCGAGCCCTCCAGGATGATGTCCTTGGCGGTGCCGACGAACATGTAGCCGTCCACCCCGGTGGTTGTCACGGGAACCACCTTGCGGATCGTGCCGTACACCTCGGGCAGCTGCAGGCATCGCACAACACACATCATGTCAGGCGTGGCGTGTTGGTTTGGGACCAGTGTGAACCCATCAACGACTTTTGGCCTCCAACAATGGAGTCTGGGAATCCCTGCTCTCTCTCTCTCCCCTGTGTGTGTGTGTGTGTGTGTGTGTGTGTGTGTGTGTGTGTGTGTGTGTGTGTGTGTGTGTGTGTGTGTGTGTGTGTGTGTGTGTGTGTGTGTGTGTTGTGCTATGTGTGTGTGTGTGTGCATGCGTGCGTGCGTGGTGCGTGCGTGCGTGCGTGCGTGCGTGCGTGCGTGCGTGCGTGCGTGCGTGCGTTGGTGGTGCGTGTGTGTGTGTGTGTGTGTGTGTGTGTGTGTGTGTGTGTGTGTGTGTGTGTGTGTGTGTGTGTGTGCGCATGTGTGTGTGCGCATGTGTGTGTGTGTGTGATATACTGATTAGACCGTTTCCTATGCTCCAGTAAAGTAAGGGTTCTAAATACAACTGGTCCGTCATTTCTGAAAGCCACTCGCTGGAATATACACAGAGCGGCAGTCTGTTTGGACTACCAACCTTTGGTCTCCAATAACGGAGGCGGGTCTCTTAAAGCCTGACAATCAAACAACAACAAAACAGCGAATTATGCACAACCAATCAACCAACCAACCAACCAACCAACCGACCGACCAACCGACCAACCAACCAACCAACCGACCAGCCAACCGACCAACCAACCAAGCAGCGCAGGCACCGTGCAAACAGGCCTGTGCCACCAAAGGCACTGCACAAGAGACATTATTATTACAGCCGTAGATACGACGAGGGTATTAAAGAGGAAACGAACCGAAGACGCGTGTTGGCATGAAAACGTCGAAAATACGCAAATGTTTTCTTCTGCGGTGCCACGTTTGGTTGGTCAATGGCCTTGTTTATGACGTCACTGCTACCGACTGCCGTGTTTTCGTGACTTTTAAACATCAGTTTTCAACAAACAGAACAAGAACTCGCGAGAAAAACCGCTCTATGTTAAACAACAACAACAAAAATAAACAAAATAAAAAAATAAACAACAACGACAAAATCGGTATCGATACGGTCTTCTTCTCCTGTTTCTTCTTCTTCTTCCGTAAAGTGCCCAACTTCAACAATCTGAAGACTCTTGACACTGTTAGTGCATGCTGGGTTATGTGGGGGTTTCCATAACCCACCGAACTCTGACATGGACTACAAGATCTTTAACATGACCTTTTTGCATGCGTGTACACACGGGTGACCTCGGTTTATAGTCTCGTCCGAAGATCCTAATAAGGACCGTGATGCTTCTCGAAGTTGGGTTCGGTTCCCCTTTAAAATGGCTCACACAGTGAACGGAACGACTCGTGAGCAATCGTCTGACGGTGACACAGATCGAGGCAGAGCGACTCGTGAGCAATGTCTGACGGTGACACACACGAACCAGACCGACCGGAGCAATGTCTGACGGTGACACAGACGAGCAGCGACATGCAATGTCTGACGGTGACACAGACGAGGCAGAGCGACACGTGAGCAATGTCTGACGGTGACACACACGAACCAGACCGACACGCGAGCATGCAATGTCTGACGGTGACACAGACGAGGCAGAGCGACACGTGAGCAATGTCTGACGGTGACACAGACGAAGCAGAGCGACACGTGAGCAATGTCTGACGGTGACACAGACGAGGCAGAGCGACACGTGAGCAATGTCTGACGGTGACACAGACGAGGCAGAGCGACACGTGAGCAATGTCTGACGGTGACACAGACGAGGCAGAGCGACACGTGAGCAATGTCTGACGGTGACACAGACGAGGCAGAGCGACACGTGAGCAATGTCTGACGGTGACACAGACAAAGCGGACTCACCACGCGCTCCTTGATGAGTTTGAAGCGCATGAGGCTGTCCCAGGCCTTGATCTCGTTACCGCCGCCAGACAGGAGCACGCCGTCCGACAGCATTGTCATGGAGGCCACACTCTTCTGCACAACGTCAGTAGCAAGGATAATGACAATTCCCACACTCTTCTGCACAACGTCAGTAGCAAGGATAATGACAATTCCCACACTCTTCTGCACAACGTCAGTAGCAAGGATAATGACAATTCCCACACTCTTCTGCACAACGTCAGTAGCAAGGATAATGACAATTCCCACAACTCTTCTGCACAACGTCAGTAACAAGGATAATGACAATTCCCACACTCTTCTGCACAACGTCAGTAGCAAGGATAATGACAATTCCCACACTCTTCTGCACAACGTCAGTAGCAAGGATAATGACAATTCCCACACTCTTCTGCACAACGTCAGTAGCAAGGATAATGACAATTCCCACACTCTTCTGCACAACGTCAGTAGCAAGGATAATGACAATTCCCACACTCTTCTGCACAACGTCAGTAGCAAGGATAATGACAATTCCCACACTCTTCTGCACAACGTCAGTAACAAGGATAATGACAATTCCAACACTCTTCTGCACAACGTCAATAACAAGGATAATGATAATTAAAGTATCTATAAAGCGCAAAAATCATTGTCCGTAGAGATTGTTTTAAGCGCACATTCGCACGCACGCACCCCTCCTACCGGCTGGTCAAACAAGTCAAAAAGAGAGACAACATAAACAATCTAGGCGATAGTTCGATCAGTGACCTACTTTGTGGGCAAACTTCATGGCGACCGAGGCTTGCCGGTCAATCCTGAAGATGTCGTCATCGTCGGGTGACCACACCAAGATGGACCCCGTGGAGTCGCCCGTGATGACGTCACGGTTGGCAGCGAAGCACACTGACGTCACATACTTTGGAACGTCATCCTGAAGGGACAAAGAGAGAGAGAGAGAGAGAGACCTTCACATGGGAACTGGTCAGCGGACAGAGCTTCTGGACCAGCGCAAGCCTCGTTATCTCTTCAGCTAACGTCAGTGTCACTGTCTTCTGTGCTAGAATATGTTAGTCATTGATTTATTCCTGCTGAAGACACATACTGTCGAAAAATTGAATCTTTTTGTGTGTGTATGTGTCCGTGTCCTGTTTTCTCTCGGCGAGTACGTTTTCCTTGTTCTTTACTGTCAGTGTCACTCTTGAGATACACGCCAAAGACCGGCGTTTCGATGGTGAGGAAAAGTGGGGTTTATGTACCTTATATTTACTCGCACGCCAGGTAAATTCAGGTCCTTATTATTGTTGCGTTCATCTTCATGTGGCGTCTTTCGAGCGCTAACTTTGTTTGTTGTCTCTACACAGGCACTTTATAATGCATCGCTGTTTCTGATTATACGTTTGGGCTCTGAAAATCTTCATCGTTACAACCACCTGGTAAGGTAAAAGGGGGCCATGGTGGAATACAACTCTAATGCGGAAAATCATTCTTTCAAGTCTTGGACCAAAACTTTTACCTTTATATTTCCATGTAAACGACCCCTTCACACTGAAATGTGAGAACATTTCTCCCTCTCTTCAGACCACTTGGGATTGGTTTCTAAAATGGTGTTAAAAAACAGGGGTTCCAACGTACCGCATACCACTCTTAGCCAGGTTTGAGATGAGTAAATATGCAAACACACACACACACACACGCGCGCACACACACACACACACACACACACACACACACACACACACACACACACACACACACACACACACACACACACACACACACACACACACACACACACACACACACCACAGGTATCTGTGGGCAAAATTGTCTTTTATGGATTTAATGCAGTGAATTAAGACAATATACTGAGGTAATACCCCTTCATGCGTCTTGCAAAAGCACTTCTTGGTAAGTAAGTAAGTAACTTGGTGTTTGGCGCCCAGTCAACCATTACGGTTATATCAGGGCGACGGATTTCTTGGGACTGGCTATCTTGGTCGTGGACTGCATACATACACCGTGTCATAAACATTTCCCCCGTTGCCGTATGTTTCCCTTCCATCATTAACACTTGTCTTTTTCACTTCGTATCAGGCATTTCTGGGTTCATTGGGAAGTGTCGCGGGAATGGCACACAACGTTAGCACCAGGTGATTGTGGTAAACCACGCATCCAGTCGACCTTAAAACAGCAAGCGAGCAAGTACCAAACAAGAAAGCAGGCAGACGAACAAACAAACCACTTATCCATCCATCGATGAAAGGTTGTGACATAAAGAGAAATGCTTGTGGACAGGTATTAACTTGATTTGAGTGTGGTGCTTTTAATACTACAGAAAAAAGGAGCGTGGTCCGTGCAGGGGTGTGGTCATCATGTAGTGTGTGGGGTATTAAATAAAATACAAACAAACAAATAAGCAGACCAAAAACAAAAAAACTAAATAAAAAATAACACACACACACACACACACCACACACACACACAAACACACACACACACACACACACAAAGAAAGAAAAAAAGAAACAAAAAAAACAGAAACAAAAACAAAACAAAACAAAACAACACACACACACACACACACACACACACACACACACACACACACACACACACACAACACACCAACAACAACAACAACAACAACCAACAAAAACAACCACCACCACAACAACAACAAAAGCACACAAAAACACAACACACACATACACAACAACAACAACAAACCACATACACACACAATAACAACCACACACAAAAAAGTACATTCAAACACCACAACGAGTCCCCTGACTGAACTTTCAAACAAGTCGGTGTGCAGAAAATGTGTACCTCAAAAATGTACAAGAACCTCAAACTGTACAATCAGAAATATTTATGTTAATAAATTATGTGTTTTTCCACAGTAACATTTTGCGCGTTGGCAGTTCACGAGGTGTGTCCTAAGACTTGACATTGTCCAAACTGCATAGAAATACAGCACCGGCACCCAGGCCTACAAATCAGTACCCAGACCCACCTGTACCCACTGTACCCACTGCCAGCGTCAATACCTACAGCTTACCAAGCAGAATCGGGCAAGCACAAAGTTTTAATTTTTAATTTTTATAAACATCATTATAAAAAGCAAGCAGATGATCACTGCACTGCAGGTTGTGGTTTGTGGAAACCGTCTTGTGACTTTGTCCCTCACAACTAAAGGAAACATTAAAACGGCTCCAATAATAATAATAATGGACATTGCTACGGCACATGATCCCTAGCCAGATCTAGGGCACAACCCGCCGTACAAACAGGTGTAGAAAAATATATCAACACATAATTATACAGTGGACACAATAAAAAGGTTTCGGGTCATACGACCGCCAAACCACGC
Source organism: Alviniconcha marisindica (assembly GCA_018857735.1). NCBI lineage: Eukaryota > Metazoa > Mollusca > Gastropoda > Provannidae > Alviniconcha > Alviniconcha marisindica. The sequence goes on along the minus strand of JABMCL010000054.1, from coordinate 991,906 downwards.
AAGAGTCTACATCCAGTAGCTGCCCATCTGAATGTACAAATCATTGTAGTGATGACAGCTAAGTGTAGCGTTGGTTATAGTTTCCTCGTCCCCCCAAACCTCCTGGGATCTCTGTCCCCTCCAGTAGCTCTCTGGAGACGATACAGCATTAAACAAGTCTACCAAAACGAACCACCTTAAAATCTCATCTCTCACAAGGAGCGCTAGTGAAAGAAACATTGTGTAGATCAAGATGTGAAGTGGACACCCACAATCAGAAACAAAAGGGAAAGAAAACGAAAGGAAAATAATCAGCTGTGTCGTGGAGTATTTTGCAAGTTCTCAGTGACTGTCGGAGACAAATAATGCAACTGTGAGAGGATATATAGTCTTGGCTATACTCGTACAACGGATACCGTACGTCACGTGCTGTTGTCCTTGTACCTACCTTTCCGCTGTGTTTTTGCAGCTTTGGTAAAAAGATTAAAACAACACATAATTTATGGCACTGGCGTCGATCCTGATCTGTAGGCTACATACCCCTTCTTCTGTTTACGGTATTGCAACAGGGGTAAACTGAGCAGCAGCAGCGGCAACAACGACAACAACAAAACAGTCCCACCCACACCTCCCACCTCCCCCCAAAAGAAGAAAAAGAAGCAGCAAACATGACTGTCAGCTGCAACTCAAAAAAGAAAAGAAAAAAGAAGTTAATATGATTGTGAGGCGAGCCATGACAACGTGTGTAAATGAAGCATGACGACCTGTCAACTGTAAGGTACAATGAAACACTGACTACACGGTGTTTGTCTCACTGCTCACAAGCAGGGGGCAAAGCAGGTACCTTTTACAGTTAAACGAATTGCATTCTTGCTACAAACCATCCTCGTCCCACTCATTACCTGCAACCCACTTCAGTCCCCTCCTCCCCCACCCCCACCCCCACCCCCCACCCCCCAAAAACAAACAAACAAATCAACAAGAAAAACCAGAAGCGAATGTCCCCGATTTACAAAATCCCCAACATCCAACCCCCTGCGGCCCCCACCCAACCGAGAGAGAGAGAGAGAGAGAGAGAGAGAGAGAGAGAGAGAGAGAGAGAGAGAGAGAGAGAGAGAGAGAGAGAGAGAGAGAGAGCAGAGAGAGAGAGAGAGAGACAGAGAGAGACATACAGACAGACAGACAGACAGACACAGACAAACAGAGAGACAGAGAAAGGCACAAAGGCAGAAAGTAGGAAAAACAGAGCCCATCCATCCCACCCACAAAAACAAAACACAAACAAAACAAACAAACAAAACAAAAACCACACACATACACAAAAACAACAACATTAACAACAAACAAACAGGCAAGCAAACAAACAACAACAAATATCTATCTATCTATCTATGTATCTATCGATCTATCTACAAAACAGGGGGGGGGGGGGGGGGGGAGAAAAAAAGAACAAGGACCAAACCTACCCCATAAACAAAACATGGACGAAGCGGCAGACCCGGGGTACTATATACACAGCCTCAAAAGATTCCACACCACCGCTGCTGTATAACGGACGATACGTGCCAGTGCCTACCTCAAACAGTCCGCTCTTCTTGTCCCTGAGAATCCGGCCGTCCACCCGGTTCCAGAAGACGGTCCAGAAGTACATGTGCTGCTTGCCGAAGGTGATGAGGATCTTGTCGTCAAACGGGTAGAAACACCCGTACACCACTGGGTCGTTTGTCGTCTGCAACATGCACAACCTGTCAGTGCCTTGGAATACGCGCCACTCTCTCGTCATCACAATCAAACACATACAACTCGATCGTCATTGCCTTGTATCACACACCACTCTCTCGTCATCACAATCAAACACATACAACTCGATCGTCATTGCCTTGTAACACACGCCACTCTCTCTTCATCACAATCAAACACATACAAC
>JABMCL010000054.1:972500-980000 GCA_018857735.1 Alviniconcha marisindica | reverse complement strand
ACACACACACACACACACACACACACACACACACACACACTAACGCACACACACACTTCTTCGGCTCCGTATTCTTCTTCTTTTTCTTCTTCTTCTTTAGTATTACTAACATACAGCTGTCGCACGCAATGGACTCTGAGTCGGCCTCCAGTGAAAGACAAAGTACTGATCAAACCCTTTCAGCTGTCCACAGACATCATTGGGTAGAGGAAGTGACGTCAGTGAATAATTAAGATACCAGCAACTGAATTTAATCCCATTTCCTGGAACAAATGCCATTAGCGAGACAACACCGACAAGAAATCCTACAGCAAAAATCATTATACATTATGTATAGAACCGAACTGATGTTTTCAGAGTTCCGCTTGATGCGCTCAATCCATAACCGTTTGAAGTGGCCCGGTTTTATGCGAAGCGGCAGTAAGAAAAATACCACGGCTGTTTAGGCCCAGTTAGCCAGGACGAATGGAAAGTGGAAACGGATGCAAGTCCGTAGCTATATCAACAAGCCTGTTGTCTAATTAATGCCATCGTCATCAGTTTCACGGGAGACAGCATTTTATCAGCACCACGCCTGCGGCAAACTGTTGCTAACAACACTCAGTCCCAGGCAGTCTTAAAGCACACCCTCTTCGACCAGCAACACCGCGAGGCAAAGGTTCCATGCCCCTCACTCCACCAGTTTCTAAAAACGTTTCAGTGATCCGCCTCGGGCCTCTGATAATACCAACAAATGTCATGCCTTCGATCGCCATTTCAGCGCCATCCAGTTCCAGCATTTCCCGTCACGCTTAATTCACACCAGGGATGTCGTCCTAAACACATATCTTCTCTCTAGAGGCTCTGCGTGGGAGACGCCATTTAAATTAACGTTGACGTCAGCACAAGCCTTTTCTGTTTCAAGCATGGGAAACGAGTTCATAATGCTAAAAACGCATTTCGCCCTTAGCATCATTATAGACACTGCATTAGAGAGAGCTGCTAATCACTTGAGTTTCCTGGTCGGAGGTAGGGTGAAGGAGGCGGGGGGCGGGCAGGGGAGGGGGCGGATCCAGGAGGGGTGGGGGGGGGGGGGGTCCGATCCGTTGTAACAAAGTGTTTGTTCAACAGAACAAAAGTCGTGCCCGCGAGCTGTAGCGTCATCATTTAATGATCCCACTTTTGTTGTGACAACCGTGTCGTTCACCACATCGCAGCTTCCGAATGCCTTCATTGTCCGTTAGAAACGGCCCATCCTACAAAGCCGCTATTGACCCCGGCTTTTCCTCACTTATCCAAACAATTGCCGGTGTCGGTGTCGATTTCGCTTTTTTTTTTTTTTTTTTTTTTTTTAACCCGCAGTGGACATGATGACAACGTTCTTGAGGATCTGACGCCCCCCTCCCCCCCCCCCCCCCGCCCCCCCCCGACACCCCCGCGCCTCAAACAACAACAGAAAACAACCCCAGTAACCAAAAGACAAACAAACAACAACAATAACAACACACACACACACACACACACACACACACACACACACACACACACACACACACACACACACATATATACACGCACACACACTCACACCACTCACACTACACACACACACACACATATATACACACACACACACACACACACACACACACACACACACACACACACACACACACACACACACACACACACAAACAAGCAAACAACAACAACAACAACACAACAAAAACAAAACGAAACAAAACAAAACAAACAAAAAGCTATTTTCTGCTGTTTGCCGTTTGGAAATCGATCTCCCATTGAAGGCGGGAATGGAAGTTCGTGTTTTACAATACAGCCCAGTGAAACCGTGTGTATCCAGAGTTATTCATTCCCATTCCCGATCGTTACAAACAAACGAGTAACTACTTCTCAATATTTGAATGTACCCCAAACAATACAACGGCACTGGCATCCAGAAAGAAAAGAAGAAGAAGAAGAAGAAGAAGAAGAAAGAAAAAATTCAGGGGACCTCAAGTGGTTCACTCGAACAGTTTTGGTTAAAGGGTGTTAACGCCGAATGGATGATGTACCTCTGGTGGAGTTGATGTACCTTGCATTTACTCGCATGCCAGGTGAGAGTTGCCGTAGGCGACTCCGGTCTTTGTTGTTTGTGTTTGTGTGACGTCTTTCCAGCGATAATTAACTCCCTTGCGTGTTGCATAACGCCGAGTTGTGTCTGGAGAGGTACTGGTGGGAACTGACATCCCAGGTGGGGGGTGGAGGAAGAGGGGGACAATACCCAAGTTTACGCTGTCACCACCAGAATGACCTCCTGCATTAAGACCGTCAGCGATGAGAGCCATTTTAATGTTTCGTTAATTGTGAGGAACAAAGTCACAAGACAGTGTCCACAGGACATAACTTTTGAAGAGAAAGGAGAGTCGAAGCGGAATCGAACCGAGGTCCTTCTGCTTACCAGCTTAGCGCCTTACCGCTGGCCAAGCCGGCTCATCACACTGTCGGGGCCAGGGCGTCATGTTATCGCAGTCTGCACTCGGAGGCAAAATCTGCATAGGAAATTTGACCAATAGCGCCACAAGATCGCAAACGGCAGCCAATGAAAACTCACCTCTCTTTTTACCGTTGATGTCGCAACGGACAGGTTCAGTTCGTTTGTAAACAGGTCGTCGGCTGGGGGAAACCGAGTCACTGCTGATTCGGGCGATGTCCGCTGATTGATCCAACAGATTAGGAAATCACTTAGAGAAATGTGAATACAAGCAGAACCGCAAATAAACGAATAACTAGGCAAGTAGTAAACGAATAACGCATAAATATATAAATACATTCAAAAACAAAAACAACAAACAAACAAAAATTAAAAAAATCATCCGATCAAAACACACAAAAGGCTAAAAAGAACATTGATTTTAATTAGATAATATAAAACCTGCGCACAAAATTAGGTTCAAAAGAACGCTGATTATAATTAGACAACACCAAACATGCATACAAAAGGTTCAAGAGAACCCTTATTGTAATTAGACAACACAAAACATGCGCAAATGTTCATGGTAACGCCCTGCAATTTGTTTTGCGTTGTCTAATTAAAATCAGAATTCTTTCGATTCTTTTGTATGCTTTGGTATTATTTGAGAACGCTAGCAGTCAAATTTGTTTCAGATTAAAAACTGGGTCCGGTCTACCGCCAGTTAGGACGTCCTGGGAACTGGGTCCGGTCTATCTACTAGGTCCGGGTTACTGTCAGTTTAAACGTCCCAACGATTAGGTCCGGTCTATCGTCTTTTAGGATGTCCTAGTGACTGGGTCCGGTCTATCGTCAGTGAGGATATCCCCAAAACTTGGTCCGATCTAACGACTAGGTCCGGTTTACATCAGTTTAAACGTCCCGACGATTAGGTCCGGTCTGTCGTCAGTCGGGACGTGCTAGGAACAGGGTCCGGTCTGTCGTCAGTCAGGACGTGCTAGGAACAGGGTCCGGTCTGTCGTCAGTCAGGACGTGCTAGGAACAGGGTCCGGTCTGTCGTCAGTGGGGACGTGCTAGGAACAGGGTCCGGTCTGTCGTCAGTGGGGACGTGCTAGGAACAGGGTCCGGTCTGTCGTCAGTGGGGACGTGCTAGGAACAGGGTCCGGTCTGTCGTCAGTGAGGACGTGCTAGGAACAGGGTCCGGTCTGTCGTCAGTGGGACGTGTAGGAACAGGGTCCGGTCGTCGTCAGTCAGGACGTGCTAGGAACAGGGTCCGGTCTGTCGTCAGTGGGGACGTGCTAGGACAGTGGTAGTGAGGACGTGCTAGGAACAGGGTCCGGTCTGTCGTCAGTGAGGACATGGTAGGAACAAGGTCCGGTCTGTCGTCAGTGAGGACGTGCTAGGAACAGGGTCCGGTCTACCGTCAGTCAGGACGTGCTAGGAACAGGTCCGGTCTTCGTCAGTGAGGACGTGCTAGGAACAGGGTCCGGTCTGTCGTCAGTGAGGACGTGCTAGGAACAGGGGGCCGGTCTGTCGTCAGTCAGGACGTGCTAGGAACAGGGTCCGGTCTGTCGTCAGTCAGGACGTGCTAGGAACAGGGTCCGGTCTGTCGTCAGTCAGGACGTCTAGGAACAGGGTCCGGTCTGTCGTCAGTGAAGACGTGCTAGGAACAGGGTCCGGTCTGTCGTCAGTCAGGACGTGCTAGGAACAGGGTCCGGTCTGTCGTCAGTGGGGACGTGCTAGGAACAGGGTCCGGTCTGTCGTCAGTCAGGACGTGCTAGGAACAGGGCGAGAGACAAGCGGCAAGGACGCAGACTTACGCCTGGCTTGCTTGGAGTTGCGCAGCGAGCCCTTGCCTGTGAGCGAGTCGTTGGAGGAGTTGCTGCTGGGCAGGGGCCGCTTCTTGGGCTCGATGGGCACGCCCTCCTCCCCGCACACCAGGAAGTTCTTGTGGTCCTTCAGCTCGCGGAACAGGTGCGAGAAGCCCTCCACCTGCCCACGGCAAGCAACACACTGTGGCAACGTGCCCCACAGCAAGCAGCACGCTGAGATATCGTGTCCCACAGCAAGCCGCACGCTGAGATATCGTGCCCCACAGCAAGCAACACAATGAGGCAACGTGCCCCACAGCAATCAGCATGCTGAGGCAACGTGCCCCACAGCAAGCAACACAATGAGACAACGTGCCCCACAGCAAGCAGCATGCTGAAGGAACGTGCCCACAGCAACTGAGGCAACGTGCCCACAGCAAGCAACACAGTGTGGAAACGTGCCCATATATAAAGACAGCTCCGACAGCAGGCTGTTGACTAAATGTAAATGACAACTCCAACAGGAGGTTGTTGACTAAATGTAAAATCAGACAGCAGGTTGTTGACTAAATGTAAAGACAACTCCAACAGCAAGTTGTTGACTAAATGTAAAGACAACTCCAACAGCAGGTTGTTGACTAAATGTAAAGACAACTCCAACAGCAGGTTGTTGACTAAATGTAAAGACAACTCCAACAGCAGGTTGTTGACTCAATATAAAGACAACTCCAACAGCAAGTTGTTGACTAAATGTAAAGACAACTCCAACAGCAGGTTGTTGACTAAATGTAAAGACAACTCCAACAGCAGGTTGTTGACTAAATGTAAAGACAACTCCAACAGCAGGTTGTTGACTAAATGTAAAGACAATTCCGACAGCAGATCGTTGACTGACTGTGAAGACAACTTCGACACAAGGTTGTTGACTAAATGCGAAGACAACTCCAACAGCAGGCTGCTGACTAAATGTAGAGACAACTTCGACAGCAGGTTGTTGACTAAATGTAAAGACAAGTCTGACAGTAGGTTGTTGACTGACTATAAAGACAACTCTGAAATGATACAGTGTAAAGAGCTCTGATGGACTTTAAAGGGCCCCTGAACACTGATTTTGACCGATTTTAGCTTCAGATCTCGTCTTTGGTATAATCCACCGACTAAATATTTTCACATATTAAATACAGGTATATATACCCCTGCCTCAGTAATAATTTCATATTTTTCAAATGTCTTAAATGCTCATGAACCGCAAAACAAGATCAATATGTCACGGCAGAATGGGCAAGGGAAATAACCGCTGTAGCCGCGTGATCGCGCGTGTTTTGGCCGAGAGTTTACTTGGAGCCGTAAAGTCAAATGCTAATCGTGACGTCACAACAAGACTCGACTGCCATTGGCATCGTTGCTTCTACAGTTTCAGTGCACAAAACTCCGGATAAATCTGCGAAAAAATTTGAAAATGCATGCCTGGGGGTATCACGGGGGTATGGAAACGGTGGCGTACGTACCTTAATGTGAGGCTTGGATTCGGTGTACAGAGCTCGGACGGGGGGGTGCGGGATGGTGACCATGTTCTGAAGGTCCGCCAGGACGTCCTCGAAGTTCTGCGTGGTGTTGGGGTTGAGGATGAGCTTCTCGTGGCTGTCACGGTACATGTTGCTGATCACCGTGATCACCAGCGGTCTCGGGTGGTTGGGAGAGGACACCACCTGCAGAACGTCATGACGATGGAGGTGATGTCACCACACAGAATGACAACGGTGATATTATCACACAGAACGACAGTGAGGTAATGTCAATACACAGAACGAAGGTGTGGTAATATCACCACAGAATGACGATGGTAATGTCACCACACAGAACGACAGTGAGATAATGTCACCACACAGAATGACAGTGTGGTAATATCACCACAGAATGACGATGGTAATGTCACCACACAGAACGACAGTGTGGTAATATCACCACAGAATGACGATGGTAATGTCACCACACAGAACGACAGTGTGGTAATATCACCACAGAATGACGATGGTAATGCCACCACACAGAACGACTGTGTGCCAATGTCACCACAGAATGACGATGGTAATGTCACCACACAGAACGACTGTGTGCCAATGTCACCACAGAAGACGTGGAATGTCACCACACAGAACGACTGTGTGCCAATGTCACCACACAGAACGACTGTGTGCCAATGTCACCACACAGAACGACTGTGTGCCAATGTCACCACACAGAACGACTGTGTGCCAATGTCACCACACAGAACGACTTGTGTGCCAATGTCACCACACAGAACGACAGTGTGCCAATGTCACCACACAGAACGACTGTGTGCCAATGTCACCACACAGAACGACGTGTGCCAATGTCACCACACAGAACGACGTGTGCCAATGTCACCACACAGAACGACTGTGTGCCAATGTCACCACACAGAACGACAGTGTGCCAATGTCACCACACAGAACGACAGTGTGCCAATGTCACCACACAGAACGACTGTGTGCCAATGTCACCACACAGAACGACTGTGTGCCAATGTCACCACACAGAACGACAGTGTGCCAATGTCACCACACAGAACGATGCCCAATGTCACCACACAGAACGACTTTGTTCCAATGTCACCACACAGAACGACAGTGTGCCAATGTCACCACACAGAACGACAGTGTGCCAGTGTCACCACACAGAACGACAGTGTGCCAATGTCACCACACAGAACGACTGTGTGCCAATGTCACCACACAAAACGACTGTGTGCCAATGTCACCACACAGAACGACAGTGGTGGTAAAATCCCCACACAGAATGACGATGGTAATATCACTACACAGGACGACGATGGTAATATTGACACAGAACGACAACGGTAATATCAAGACAGGATGACGATGGCGGTAATAATTATCACCACACAGAACGACAATGGTAATATTAAGTTACGGTAAGTTTAAAGTAAGTTGACTGTAGGAACATACCGACCATCTTTCTGTTGACTTAGAAACATACCGACCATCTTTTTGTTGAATGAACAAACATACCGACCATCTTTCTGTTGACTTAGAAACATACAGACCATCTTTTTGTTGACTGTGAGAACATATCGAATATCTTTCTGTTGACTTAGAAACATACCGACCATCTTTCTGTTGACTGTCGAACATACCACCAATTTTTTGTAGAAACATATCTACCGCCTTTCTGTTGATTGAAGAAACATACCGACCA
>JABMCL010000054.1:960000-967500 GCA_018857735.1 Alviniconcha marisindica | reverse complement strand
TGTATGTCTCCCTTTCCCCTCCCCCCAAACACCTGTGGTGTGACTGACAGGTGAATGGAAATGATATATTGTGTGCATGCCTGTGGATCCCACTTCGCCATGACCTGCTGGCGCTAACTGCGCTATGGAAAGCTGGACCACAAACAGAAACACCAGAGGAGTCTTTCGCCCTCCGACACCCTCTTCTGTCTGCAATTGGGTTCTGGCCTTTACGCCCTCCTTTGAACTTATTTTGACTAGTGTTTGAGAACCACCTTTGTTCGCGATTCCCGTAGCTGAGTGGGTGGGATAGTTTGAGCAAAGATCATATATATATATATAAAGACATTTTGTTGTTGTTGTTGTTTTTAGCTGTACGATCTTTGGGTTGAGGTTTGACATAGTGTCTTTAATTGTCTCTGACGGCGTGCTGTTTTCAGACAAACCCACTTGCGTTTGCAGACAAATCGCCTGGCTCTGGCCCACGCTGAAGATATTGAATTACCGAAAGTCTAGACGCGTGACGTTTGTTCCTATCTGTGTACACACACCTTCTCTTTGGAACGTCTATCAAAGTGGGCGGCGGACAGTGTTTCCCCTACGAAGTTCCCCAGATAGCTCGTTCTTTGAAGGGAACCTCTTCCTCGCGGCTATTTCTTCAGCCCCTTCACTCGAGTCCTTCCACAGTCGACTAGGCCGAGTCTTCACAACCTGCAGCCAGTCCCCGCCCCTACCCCCCGCCCCCATGGACGTCAAGATCATGTATAATAGTTAACGTTTGAGACTAGCTGTCTGCTTTATTCTATTGCCCAAGGCACTGACCGTGACCACCAGTTAAACGCACACCACTGCAGGACTTGCAACGTTCTGACAGAACCCAGGCCTTGACAAGAAGAAGAAGAAGAAGAAGGAAGAAGAAGGAGGAGGAGGAGGAGGAGGAGAACCATTTTCGAGAACAGTGTCAACGTGAAGACAGTGAGAACAGTGTCGACGTGAAGACAGTGAGAACAGTGTCTGCTTGAAGACAGTGAGAACAGTGTTGACGTGAAGACAGTGAGAACACTGACGCCGTGAAGACAGTGAGAACAGTGTCGACGTGAAGACAGTGAGAACAATGCCGACGTGAAGACAGTGAGAACAGTGTCTACGTGAAGACAGTGAGAACAATATCGACGTGAAGACTGTGAGAGCAGAGTCGACGTGAAGACAGAAGATATAGAAGCATACTTTTCACTTAAGGCAAACAGGGTACCGGGTCCACATGCATGAGGAGTAAGTAGCCCCCTTAATCGCCTTTGTCTTCTAAACAACGACGAGACTGGAAAAGTCCGCAAGTGTGGAGCGAAAACTATATCAGGAATAACCTGCTGGCCTGAGCGCATTTAAAGTTACAGCCTCATTTTTCTGACGTTTAAGCAAACTAAACGCCGCATGCAAACAACGGCTCCCATGCTACCGTTGCCGACAGAGGTGACTGCTGGGGAGAAAACGAACACCTGTACGGACCGACACCATCCCACGTACCACTGAAGACAACAAAGTAGTTCACCAAATTGTTGTCACGCATCAAGACACACCGTAACATAATCAACACAGACGACGAAGAGGAGACAGCAAAATCTCGAACGGGAAGGGGTCAATGGATCACTGACGTCTGTTATGATCGAAATTAACTATAATTGAACTTTGAACTTGAAATTGCATGATAAGTCTATTTTCATGCGATGTCCAATCAGTTTCGAGTGTTCGACGTCACGCAATGCATTGTTGGTGAAACAAAGGAATTTCCCGATCTAAAAATAAACACAAACCAATAGCTATTTTTGGGCCTTCTGCCGACTCGCGCATGCCGAAGGACTGCCGGACTTGTGGACTTTTTAGCAAATCGGGATTAATGACAATAATAATAACTGGTACTTGGAGCGCCTAACCCGCACGGGCCCTAAGCGCTTAAACATTAAAAAACAGAAGATTCAATGCATACAACAGAGAGAGAGAGAGAGAGAGAGAGAGAGAGAGAGAGAGAGAGAGAGAGAGAGAGAGAGAGAGAGAGAGAGAGAGAGAGAGACGTATATCAGGGTAATGGGACTGAAAAAAGGTTTTAGAAAAGAGAGAGATTTTCAAGGAAGATATACGTAAACGAACTGACAGAGGCAGAATGACGGACAGAAACAAGCAGCTGGCTCCAGACAGCTGGAGTCTGGTAAGAGAAAGAGCGCTGGCCGCTGGACTTTGTGCAGTGGTCTTCGGATCAGGGCGGGCTATTCGCCTTTAACTTTATTCGCTCCTCGTACATAACTAGGAGCCGTGAAAACCCACGCATTCCTCCGCAGCTCAGGCAGGAGCGCCGAATCGCAAATGACAAGTGTCGGTTGAGATGAAATCGTGCGGGTCTCAATGCAGTCTGTGTGCACTAGCTGTGATTCCCCTCGAGAGCGGAGGCTGCCGGTGTTTAGGGATGGCAACGATACGCTGCACATTCAGCTGCACAATCGGCATTGACTGCAGGACACTCCCGATCGATAGCACTCCGCGGCCTGCTGCGGTGCTTGGTGCAGATGCCCCCCCCCCCCCCCCCCTCCAGCCTCTTGCCACGTCGACACTGTTCTCTGTCTTAACGACGAAACTGTTCTCACTGTCTTCACGTCGTCACTGTTCTCACTGTCTTCACGTCGACACTGCTCTCACTGTCTTCACGTCGACACTGCTCTCACTGTCTTCACGTCGTCAGTGTTCTCACTGTCTTCACGTCAACACTGTTTTCACTGTCTTCACGTCAACACTGTTCTCACTGTCTTCACGACGAAACTGTTCTCACTGTCTTCACGTCGTCACTGTTCTCACTGTCTTCACGTCAACACTGTTCTCACTGTCTTCACGTCAACTCTGTTCTCACTGTCTTCACGTCGACACTGCTCTCACTGTCTTCACGTCGGCACTGCTCTCACTGTCTTCACGTCGTCAGTGTTCTCACTGTTCTCACTGTCTTCACGTCAACACTGTTTTCACTGTCTTCACGTCAACACTGTTTTCACTGTCTTCAAGCAGACACTGTTCTCACTGTCTTCACGTCAACACTGTTCTCACTGTCTTCACGACAACACTGTTCTCACTGTCTTCACGTCAACACTGTTCTCACTGTCTTCAAGCAGACACTGTTGGTTTAAACAAAAATTTATTCGAGACGAAACAAACATACAAAAAATCATTATGTGCTCATCAACAAGCTACAGCTTAGAGGCGATGAGCTCATGCAGTTGGAAAAAAAAAAATGTATGGCAGACGAACAATTTTACTTCGCTATCAATAAATGAGACGTGACAAAAAATAACAACAAGAAAAACTAAAAACAAGAAAAAAAAAAAAAGAAACAACAATAACAAAACACAAAAATACGAACAGTCACTAGAAAACAGTCAAAACAAATTGTAGTTGAAAAAACAAAACAATGTTAGGTAGACAGAAAGGGGTGGGGAGACGGAAAGGGAAAGATGGTTTGAAGTCATTTTTCTACAGTAGCATAATTATTAATTTTTGACAAAGTTCAGAGGTATGAGCAGGCAGTCGGTCATTTGTATAATTAAAACATATAATCACATATACAGAAGGAGTTAATACTTGGATTTTTACCGTCCCTTAACTTTACTATGTTAACAGGACAAATCACATGTGCACAAGTCAGTATATACGGTAAAAAACAAAAAAAAAAAAAAAACAAAAAAAAACAAAACAAAATCATATTACGGGTTTCAGCTACCTGCTAGCTTACAGTTCTGATTTTAAAGTCGTTTAGATAGCTTAATGAATTCATGAACAGTTAGGAATATATGTTTGTTTTCTGGAAGTCGCAGGTCTAAGTTACCGTACAGTAGTGTTCTAATATTGGTTTGGTTGCTAGGGAGGGTAAGTATTGTTCTTGCACGGATGTTAAGGTAGTTAGGACAATGAAGGAGGTAATGCTCGGCCGTTTCTCTAGAATAACCACAAGAACATTTTGGGTCGGTGCTTAAATGGCGGTTGACTAGGTCATTGTTATGGCTACTCATTTCTAGGCGAAGGCGGCAGTGAATGACTTGTGCATTTCTTTCTCCATAGTAGTAATAAGCTGGAACTTTACTGTCGGACAAGGACAATGATCGTTTAAAAACACTTAAAGATGTACTTTGTTGAACGCTAAGGGGTGAGAGAATTCCACTCTGCTGTTGTAGATGGAATGAAGGAGTTTCGATAAAGTTCAGTTTTGCATGTAGTCACGTCTCTTTCTAATGGTCTGCGTCTGTGGTACGGATTAATGTGGGCGACTAAAGGGGGCAAGAGGTCACTTATATATTGGGGACATAGACCTAGTATCATTTTGTGGAACATCAAGAGTTTATGCCGTTTCCTTCTTTCTTTAATGTGCAGAATCCGGATTCTTTGTAAAGTTTCTGGTGGCTAGTTCCGCGTATACCTCCTATAATGATTCATATGGCTTCTAGGTGCAGGTTTTCTAGCATTTTTGATTGAGTGTCGGTGCAGTTATCCCAGACAATATCAGCATCATCAAAAAGTGGGAGGATGAACGATTTGTACATAGTTTCTAACGCTTTTCTGCTTATTTTGTACTTATAAGACCGAAGACAGGAAATTAACATACTTGTTTTGTTTATAACAGACCTAATGTGTTCATCCCATCTGCAGTTGTTTTGTAAGATTATTCCTAAGTGTTTGTGAGATGGTGTTTCTTTTAGAGTTGTGCTGCCAAAAGTGAGTTGTTGATTTTGATTCTGACCTCTAGTAAAGTTTAATTGTTCATTTTTTTCTTCGTTAAATCTAACTTTCCATTTTTTGGCCCATTCATTAATTTGTTCTAAGTCATGGTTCACTATTTCAGCACGCGAGTCGGGGTTGTTTAGGGCCAAGGACAAACTAGTGTCGTCTGCAAATAACTTGATCACAGATTCAATATTGTTAACAATGTCATTAATATAAATCAAGAACAGAAGTGGTCCAAGCACAGAGCCTTGTGGGACTCCTGCTGAAACACTCTTAAAATCGGACTTCTCCCCTTTAATTACAGTAGCCTGCATGCGACATGATAAATAGTCCCGGTGTAGTGCCAAGAATCATCCCCCACAGAGAAATGCCCCCGTCCTCCAACCGCCTCCCTCCGGGGTGGTGTGGTGAGGGACAGTTCTACGGCTAGAAACCTTTCCCTGAAATGTAACCTTCCAAAATGGTCCCCATGGTACCACCTCATCGCCCAGTACGTAAACATGGGCACTAATTCACCACCCATTGTTCCCCACGGCACCATTTCATCACCCAAAACGTACCTCTGGGCATTTCATCACCCGAAACGTACCCCTGGCCATTTAACCACCCAGAACGTACCCCTGGCCATTTAACCACCCAGAACGTACCCCTGGCCATTTAACCACCCAGAACGTACCCCTGGCCATTTCATCAACCAAAACGTACCCCTGGCCATTTAACCACCCAGAACGTACCCCTGGCCATTTAACCACCCAGAACGTACCCCTGGCCATTTCATCAACCAAAACGTACCCCTGGCCATTTAACCACCCAGAACGTACCCCTGGCCATTTAACCACCAAGAACGTACCCCTGGCCATTTCATCAACCAAAACGTACCCCTGGCCATTTCATCACCCAGAACGTACCCCTGGCCATTTCATCAACCAAACGTACCCCTGCGCATTTCATCACCCAAAACGTAAAAACAAAACAAATAAACAAACAAACAAAACCACACACACCCGGCCCCCACTAAACTAAAAACAAACAAACAAACAAACAAACAAACAAAACTTTAAAGAAAAACTTAAAAAAACCAAAAAACAAGCTACTGCTCCGTTGTTCCTCTTCTGTTCATTCACCAACACATTCATTTATTTATTTATTTATTAAATTCTGTTGCCTTGTTCAGGACAATGTTAGCGCAAAAATCTTGATCGGTGGAGAGAAATTGCATTTTTGTCCGTTTGTTTGTTTTCTTGACGGGAGGACAAAAGGTACGATCTTCTGAGTTGCCGCTACGGTGTTTCACAAAAGCAAAACCGATGACAGGAACAATGACGCAAACACATATTCAAGTCACGACAAGCGAGTTTTATGCCCGCCATTTCGCTCCATTTTCTGCCGGCTGCTGGACATAATTTCCCACGAGGCCCGAAGCCCACTAATAAAATCAACTGGCCACAGTTGCCGGGCTCATCAATTATTGAACGATCATCTTACGGGACAATTATTTCCATTCCCATCGATTTTTTTTACATTCGCTCTAGGTATTGAGGACGAAGTGTCGCAAACAATTTTGATCAATGTGAGTGTTGTTACCGAATCTGCGGTTGCCAAAGTGTCATAGATTCTATCGACCGGTGTTTTGCTGAGCAACAGAAACACAGCGCACGTGTGAGTGAGGTGAAAAGAGGAGACAAATTGGCGATGATCGTTGTAATGATCTATGTCACCCCTCTCCCTTCTGTGTGTGTGTGTGTGTGTGTGTGTGTGTGTGTGTGTGTGTGTGTGTGTGTGTGTGTGTGTGTGTTGTGTGTGTGTGTTTGTGTGTTGTGTGTTTGTGTGTTGTGTGTGTGTGTGTGTGTGTGTGTGTGTGTGTGTGTGTGTGTGTGTGTGTGTGTGTGTGTGTGTGTGTGTGTGTGGTGTGTGTATGTGTGTGTGTGGTGTGTGTGTGTGTGTGTGGTGTGTGCGTGCGTGCGTGCTGGTGTGTGTCGTGCGTGCGTGCGTGTGTCGTGGTGGTGCGTGCGTGGTTGTGTGTGTGTGTGTGTGTGTGTGTGTGTGTGTGTGTGTGTGTGTGTGGATGTTGTGATGTGTGCGTGTGCGTGCGTGCGTGCGTGCGTGCGTACGTGCGTGCGTGCGTGTGTGTTTGTATGTGCGTGCGTGCGTGCGTGCGTGCGTGTGTGTGTGTGTGTGTTCATGTGTGCGTGCGTGCGTGCGTGTGTGTGTGTATGTACACCCATTAAGGGATGAGCAAAATACATACAACGGTGATGAAGAAAGAATGACCTGAGGTTAGTGGCAAACTGTTCATTTCATCCACATGCATTATCTACCTGCCCCATTCATACACACTCACGCACTGTGAACTGCATGGCCTGAACGCCTGGCGAGCATTACAGGCGGATCGTGATTTGACGACGGGACTATCAGCGGTCCCATCGAATACTTAACTGATCCAATGTGACCAGCGTCATCACTGGACATTCTGACGTATCTTTGACAGCCCAGACAGGAGTCATTATACAAAACCGGTATATATGTCAAAGCATTATGAAGCGATTTTTTAAAAATCAGCATTTATAATAAATGGTATTTAGTAGTGGTAGTAGTAGCAGCAGCAATAACAGAATTCCGTGTTTTTTTCTCTCTCTCCTTTGATATCGAATATAAGCTGAGAGACAGAGAGTTTACAGTTTGTCCCTAATATGTCAACCCGACATCCGAGGACATGAAGCCCACATCATCATCATCAGAGAGAGAGAGAGAGAGAGAGAGAGAGAG
>JABMCL010000054.1:945000-955000 GCA_018857735.1 Alviniconcha marisindica | reverse complement strand
GTGTTCAGTATACTTATGGTTACCACTAACACACCATCCCTCCCCCCCCCCCCCCCCACACACACACACAGAAACGGTGCGGCACATGCTCGGAGCCTTATATATATATATATATTATATATATATATATATATATATATATATATATATATATATATATAAACGCGTAGAAAACAGTCTTGTCATCATTAGTATTGTAGCTTTTTCAGATTTTTAGAGTATATATATATATATATATATATATATATATATATATATATATATATATATATATATATATATGTACTCTCAAAAAATGCTAGCAATCGTAAAACGTGATGACATATATATATTGCTAGCATTTTTTGAGAGTATATATATACTTAGAATTAGGAAACGAGACAAGACATCTAAGACTGTACCCTGTGTGATGATTAGGGAACGAGCCTAAACAAGATTGTATCCTGTGTGATAATCAGCGAAGGAGACTAAACAAGACTGTTGTTCCCTGTGTGATAATTAGGGAACGAGGCTATAGACCAGACTGTTCCCTGTGTGATAACCAGGGAACGAGACTATAGACCAGACTGTTCCCTGTGTCACGTGTGTGATAGCCAGGGAACGGGACTATAGACCAGAATGTTCCCAGTGTGATAGCCAGGGAACGAGACTATAGACAGACGCGTGCGTGCGTCCCTGTGTGATAATCAGGGAACGAGACTATAGACCAGACTGTTCCCTGTGTCACGTGTGTGATAGCCAGGGAACGGGACTATAGACCAGACTGTTCCCTGTGTGGTAATCAGGGAACAGATGTTAAAGGGATTTTTTTAAATTATCCAGCAGTATTCATTTGACAATTTAAAAAAAAATGTGAAAGAAAGTTGATTGCTAGCGTTCTGAAACTAGATCAAAACTCATAAAAGATTGACAAGAACTAATTATCTGTTAGTTGCTGTAGGGGAGGGGGGGGGGGGGATCCTGAAAATGTGTGCATGTTTTGCATTGCCTAATTGAAACACGCGTTTTTGTTTACCTTGTGTGTTTGACTTCGGTTGAACAGGCGGTACACACAACACATGCCAGACACCATGTTACATAATTATTACATAATTATTAATATGTCACTGAAAGTATGCCGACAACACTGCCAGGCAACACGCAATACACACAACACATGCCAAACATCATGTAACATAATTATTACTATGCCACTGAAAGCATGCCGACAACACTGCCAGGCAACACGCAATACACACAACACATGCCAAACATCATGTAACATAATTATTACTATGCCACTGAAAGCATGCCGACAACACTGCCAGGCAACATGCATAAAAACAACCCGCGTCAACTAGATGACACTTCCCAGCAACACTTACTTCCAAACAGGTGCCCCCAAGCAACACGCTTAAAAACAACAACACGTGTGAACTAGATGACACATGCCCAGCAACACTTAACTTCCAAACAGATGCCAGGCAAGAAACACACGCCACGCCAAACAAGGCACACTAAGCAACACGCGCCAAACAAAGTATTTTGAAAGCGAGAGGAAAGCCGGAAGCATTGTTTAGAAACGAACGGTACATGATCCAGGACAAAAGAACAACTCTTTGATCGGGTTGTACACTCTGTAGAGAGAGAGAGAGAGAGAGAGAGAGAGAGAGAGAGAGAGAGAGAGAGAGAGAGAGAGAGAGAGACTGATTGATTGATTGATTGATTAGTTGATTGATTAAACTTTACTTCTCAACGGTAAACATATTAGCACAAAGGCCGACTCACATATCTGCCGTTGTAGCAACTAATAACCAAGACATTCAATCTCTCACAGAGAGAGAGAGAGAGAGAGAGGGGTGGCAGGGGGTGGTGGTGGAGGGGGGTGAAAAAATAAAGGTGTGACATGAAAGATGGGGGATTTGAGAGGAGCGAACAGAAAGAAACGAAATGATTCTTCTGTTTATGATTATGCAATACATAAAAAATGAAACATTTTCTTTGACACACTACACTTAAATACGTAATAATCTCCGTCTTTGCCTATTTACCTCACCCCCCCCCCCCCCCCCAAGGCTTCGTACACACATACAACAACACACACATATTTAGCGTTCAAAATGCAAATGCGTCTGCACGCGGGCTGGCGCGAGCACACACACACACACACACACACACACACACACACACACACACACACACACACACACACACACACACACACACACACACAGAGGACTGTTGGTGGAAGAGAGGCAGCAATAAAGATTTCAACAGGATTTCAAGAAAATACAATGTCATATCACACAAATGAAACCGACAGAAAGCCAGCTAAAAAGAAGAAGAAGAAGACGAAGAAGAAGACGAAGAAGAAGAAGAAGGAGCAGGAGAAGAAGGAGGAGGAGGAGGAGGAGGAGGAGGAGGAGGAAGAAGGGAAGAAGAAGAAGAAGAAGAAGAAGAAGAAGAAGAAGCAGAAGGGGGAAGGAGGAGGAGGAGGAGGTAAAACAAGTGAGGGAAGTTAGAAGGTAAAGCGGAAAACAGTTAAGACCTAGAGATGTGCTAATGTCCAGAAAGACATCTCCGACTGTTCCCAGTGTTATAATCAGGGAACAAGACCCGAGAAGACTGTTTCTCGTGTTACCATTAGGGGACGAAACTAAATTCAACTGTCCGTCTCATCGTTATGCAACATAATTGTGGACACACACTAAAGGGACAGGGAATAGGACCTGATAAGACTGTCTTTCCTGCGTTAATAATGGGGACAGACATTACTGCGTTCCCTGTGTTCATTCAGGACACAGACTACGAACAAAACCGTCCCTTATGTTTTTGTTAATGAAAGACACTACAAGCAAATGAGTTAATTATAGGGACGAGGCTCCAAGTAAGTCAACAAAGCCAGTCTCTTCCTTCAGACCAGCCCTCAATAATCACCCCTTTGAAACGTCACAATGATTGGTGTGTGTGTGTGTGTGTGTGTGTGTGTGTGTGTGTGTGTGTGTGTGTGTGTGTGTGTGTGTGTGTTGTGTGGGTGTGGTGTGTGTGTGGTTGGGGTTGTGTGTGTGTTGTGTGTGTGTGTGTGTGTGTGTGTGGTGTGTGTGTGATTGTTGTGTGTGTGTGGTGTGTGTGGTGTGTGTGTTTGTGTGTGGTGTGTGTGTGTGTGCGTGTGTGTGTGGTGTGGGTGGTGAGGTGTGTATTTTTGAAAATTTGTGCCTGTTTGTGATTTTTTGGCGTTTAGGGGGTGGTGTTTGGTGCGTGTGGTGTGCGTGGTGCGTGCGTGCGGCGTCGGTCGTGCGTGTGTGGTGTGTTGTGTGTGTGTGTGTGTTGGTGTGTGTTGTGTGTGGGGTTTGGGGGGTGTTGTGTGTTGCTTGTGGGTGCGTTCGTGTGCGTGCGTGCGTACGTGCTGCTTATGTCCCCGAGTTTGTGTCTGTTTTTGTTTTTGTTTGTTGTTGTTTTGTTGTTGTTTTGTTTGTTGTTTTGTTGCTTCTCGGGGTGTGTTTGTTGTTGTGTGTGTGTGTGGTGTGTGTGTGTGTGTGTTGTGTGTGTGTGGGGTGTTGGTAATTATGTTCGGCAATTGTAGCACTTGTGTATTTTGTTTAGTTGTAACGTTGTTCATAATTATTGTCAAACGTTGTGAGCTCCTGAGCGAAAAGAACTTTATAAAGCTATTATTCTTAAAATTAATTATGACTATTATATTAATTATACTGACTTAAACAGCAGCGAGTTGCAGGCACAGGCCTACCCAATGCATTGAAGGGATAAACAGCCTAACCGTGGTTGCTATGCACCGCAGACAGATAGCACGGCATGCACGCAACTCCACCGATTTCTCTCCGTCTTGTTTTGTTTGTTTTGTTTTGTGTCTCAGCAAATTGCCGTTGCGTGTTCTTAGGGGAGGTTAATTCACTACTTCATTAAACAAGTTGTAGTTATGCGTGTTTTCAACAGATTCTTTTCTTCACTTTGTGTGTTTGTGTGGTGGTTGGGGGGGGGGGGGGTGGGGGGGGGGGGGGGGGGGGGGGGGGGGGGGGGGGGAGAGGCGGAAGAGAAGGGGAAGGGATACGGGTGGCTGGGTAGGTATAGATCTGGCCAGAGACTAGGGTAATGTTTGATTTAGTTGTTGCATATTTGATGGCTGCCGTGCGGAGATGAAAGGCTGTACCACCGACTGGCTGACTCTCTCCAGCTGCTGCCTGATGTCCGACAACGTGCGTGTGTGTCCTGACTCCGTCTGGATTAATGACGGCAGACAAGCAGGCAGGCACAGACACACACACACATGCAACAACAACAACAACAACAACAACAAACAAAACAAAACCAAAACAACAACAAACAAAAACAAAAACAGACACACAGACTCTCTCTCTCTCTCTCTCAGTCTCTCTCTCTTTCTCACTCACACACACACACACACACACACACTGGCACACACATATACACACATACACTCTCTCTCTCTCACACACACACACACACTCTCTCTCTCTCTCCTCTCTTTTTGCCTCTCTCTCTCACACACCCCTCTCTCTCACCACCCCTCTCTCTCTCTCTCTCTCTCTCTCTCTCTCCCCACACACACTCACACCACACCACACCAACACACACACACACCCCCCCTCTCTCTCTCTCTCTGTCTCTCTCCCCTTTCCCCAAACTGGGGGGCATTTAAAAATTTCTGGCAAATGTTTGATCAGTTACACGCTTCAGAAAGCCGGTTGCTGGACTACCAGCAGCTGCGGGAAAGACAGCTCTGAATGCCTGCTCCCCGGGAGTTGGAAGGTCGCGGAAGGGGGACAGCACCCTTTCGTCTTGCGACTCAAACCCCACGCCCACTCTTCGTCAGCAAACACGGCTGATTCGCACAACATCCAAGGCCAGTTCTTCAGAAGGAAGCCCCAAGCCAGGTTCGAAGGGACCAGGAAAGATCGAGACCGCGAAAAGAGCAGTCAACAAAAGCAGATCAGGCTGGTGGCAATAATTTTGACATTCCCTCCTTGGCGTTTTCTTCCTTGGACACTAAAGCAACACTTCAAATGACGACACAGGACACCGCCACAGAGAAGTGTGGGCCCGCACGCACGGGAATCACGACTGACAGCAGCAGCAAACACAACAGTGAAAATGGGTCAGATGTGTCAAACCTCATGACTTTTGTCAACCAAGCCGCTTCTTTTTGCGGCGTGTGGTATATGACAGTCTGACTCATCCAACTGCTGAGTTAGATGCACGATCCATTAAAGGACGTGATGCTGGGTTCAGTGTAGACAGTAAAAGACTAAGCTGCAACTTTAACCGACAGATCCGTTCAGCGACGATTGAGAGACAAACAGAAATCGGTCGTTTACCAGAGTGGCACTGGACAACAGGGATGGCGAAGACTTTATTCTGTGTGAGTCTGACGATCTCTTTTTCGAATTTGATTGTAAAGGTTCGTTAAGCAAGAAGCCAAGAACATTCTGTCCGAGGAGTGTGCTATACTGTATAACTTACACAGGTGGAAGCAACTCGGTATTGGGTTCCGTTTCAGTTTGCTTTGTTCTTTTGAGCCCCCCCCCCCCCCCCCCCCCCAACACACCACCACGCGCGCGCCCCCCCCCCCCCCCCCCCCCCCCCACACCCCCCCCTAAAAAGGGTACACTCTGTAAATCCATGCGAGCGCCCGTGATCTGCCGAGAGCGGGGAAAAGCGCGAAAAAGCGACAAAAAACAACAACAAAATCCAAGTATAAAAGTGAACGGGATGAAATAGCTGAAGAGAGGGATGAGCGCCCATCCGAGAAGGAGAGAGAGAGAGGAAAAGAAGAGGAGAAGAGAGAGAGAGAGAGGAGGAGAGAACTGGACTCGAATAAATGGAAAATTTTTTTTTACAGGGATTTTAGTTTAGGTTCGTCAAAACCCGTCTAACAACTAGTTCTTGCTAGAGAGAGAGAGAGAGAGGAGAGAGAGAGAGAGAGAGAGGGGAGAGAGGAAAAAAAAAAAGAAAAAAAAAAGGGGCGGGGTAACCTGGGGAACGTTTGTTCCAAAAAAGGGCAAGATAAGACATGGTATGACGACGACTGAAACTGAAACTGACTGACCTTCCTTGTCTGGTCAATAACGCACCAATTAAAACCATCAGTAAAACACGGGTCCCCTTTCAGCCCACTCATTGATACACCCAGTCACATCACCCTGTCGCTTTCAGACCGTAGAGAGACAAGGAACACCTACTGATTACCTCGGGTACGCAGACCAAAGGTACTGGCAGACCGGGGGGAGGCGGGGGGGGGGGGGAGCGGGGGGGGGGGGGGGGGGGGGGGGGGGGGGGGCACGGAAACTTTTTTTTTTTTTTTTTTCCTCCGAGCATCATGGACACAGGCGTAATCGTAACATTAATGACGTAAATCTGTTTTAAAGTATTATCCTTTATTATTATTATTATTATTATTATTATTATCCAGGAACAAGGAGATAATTCGTACGTGCTGGAAAAACAAAGAGAGAGAGAGAGGGAGAGAGAGAGAGAGAGACAGACAGACAGACAGACAGACAGACAGACAGACAGAGACAGAGAGACAGAGAGAGACAGACAGACAGACACACAGACACAGACAGACACAGCCAGAGAGAGAGAGAGAGAGCATTATTTCTACAGTGCAATTCCCCCCCCCCCCCCCCCCTGCCCCGAAGATATTAGTCTAAGCGAATATACTACATACACACACACACACATACGCATACACTAGTATATATACATTGTACATATTTACAACCAAGTTAAAAAGCTCACACACACACACACACACACACACACACACACACACACACACACACACACACAACACACATACGCATACACTAGTATATATACATTGTACATAATTTACAACCAAGTTAAAAAGCTCACACACACACACACACACACACACACACACACACACACAACACACACACACACACACACACACACACACACACACACACACACACACACACACACACACACACACACACACACACACACACACACACACACACACGAAAACAATGGACATGCGGAGGCGGAAGATAGCAACGCGGAACGGAAAGCATGACATGTGTATTGTTTTGATTAAAGAGATGTCTTAAGGTCAAATCTGAAGGAGTCCAGAGAGGATTTCTTTCGGAGAGGAAGGGGAGGTCATTCCATGCACGGCGACCGAAGACGACGTGTACAAACTAAGTCTAGAGTAAATAAAAACAACAGTAACACCACTCTGTGTTGTACATTTTCGGTTTTCTTCAAACCTTTCTTCGTGATTATGAATGCTGAGCGTCACAAATACATACGTAAACACATGCGTAATTAAAACAAACAAACAAGAAACAGTTCATTACCTCTCTCTGTGTACAAAATAAGAGAAAAAAGAAAGAAACAAAGAAAAAAAGAAAAGAAGAAAGAAGAAGAAAAAAACTGATCGTTGTGGCAGCCTCCGACACCATAGGAGAATACTCTCTGCTGTCACATCTAATTGATCTAAATGTTGGAAGACATTCAATTAAGAAGATCTGAAAGTAGTACTGTAATTAATTAGCAGTAGAGTTTAAACGTTCAGAAGGATTTTCTTCTTTAAATGCTGTGTTTAGAAAGCTAAGAGTACTTTGCAAGAAACGTAACTCTGCAAATATAAATTTAAAAAAATCTGTCCTCGGCACAAAGAATGTATGAAAATTTAGACCTAAAATATCATAATAATAATCAAAGGAAAAATGTCGTTGTGCAAAATGTGTATACAAGAGTGAGTTTGGGAAGCGAAGCGAAAAGAAACGACAATGCAGTCAACGGTTTGGGTGAATGTTTACTGTCAGTTTGTTTCCTTCCAGTAACCACACCGTTTGCACAATAATCGAGCAAAGCTAACTATGGCTTTAAAAACAAATCTCTTCCAGACGCTCTCAAAACAAAAAAGCCCAGAACAGAGTTCTTCACGCTCTCACCACAAATTTACTGTTCCAGATAAGTCCAAAACAGAGTCGGAAATAAAGGAACATGTAAGCCAGTGCCAAAAAGCGAATTCACGGAACGCAAAGAGCTTGCACAGGGCTGACAAGAAGAAGAAAAAGGAGAAGAAACAAAACAACAACAACAACAACAACAACCACCAGAAACTAGAGAAAAGCCTTTTGTGCAAAGTGGATTTCTGGGAATAAACCGGTTAGTGCAGTTGCCTGAAATTGATAGGATCAATTTGTTGCCATGGAAACCGGGCCTGGCTGGGTGTACCTGCCGTAGTCGTCTGGTTCTGTTGCGCAGCATAGCCATCCTCGCCACGGCTCTCACCGTCTTCATGAACTTCCGCTTCATCAGGATGCGCCGCTGACGCTGCAGTGCGCATGCGTGACAGTGACATCACCACGTGCGTCATGCAGGGTGAAAGATCAGTGAGGGAAAACCGTGAGAACGTTGCGGGTCAAAGGGCATGTTAAACCTACGTAACCTAACTCTACATGCAGTGTGTCAACTCGTTGTCTACAGATAGTTATAATCACACATAGCCATAATCTCACGCCAAGTCTTGCACAACACACAGACTAACCTAGGTCTGTCCACGCTAATTAGCCTACGTACTCTACATGCAGTGCGTCCGGTCTGTTGTCTATGGAGATTCATTATCACTCATCATGCAAGTCTTGTACAACACACAGGCTAACTATCTATTTGTTAACCTCTTCACTGCCCTCGCCCCATAAAATTTTTGGGCTGAAATGACCACATAATTATACAACCGCAAAAGCAAACGTTTTTGGGAGCCCGTAGCGAATCCACTTTCAATGCTGTACATTTTTATGTCAGTTCTGGTGATATGCTGGTGAGAGGATCCCCCTTATCTCCTCCTCCCCCCCCCCCCCCCCCCCCCCCCAGAAAAAAGAAAAAGAGAAGATAAAGGATTTCAAATTTTCCATTTTATTTCCAATCATACGTATAATGTACAAACATGCATGGCAGTGAAGGGGTTAACGCACAACCAATCTCCACACAGCTACTCGCACTGTTCTCTGCAAGGCTAGAAAGCAACTGCACTTCTGTTGTAATTATACTACATCGGGTTTTACGCGACAGGGAACCAATTAAAGCACCACAAGTTCACAATTTTAGTCACCGAAGGCGACCGTCTAACTGTAACTACATCGGGTTTTACATGACAGGGAACCAATTAAAGCACCACAAGTTTACAATTTTAGTCACCGAAGGCGACCATCTAACTGTAACTACATCGGGTTTTACATGACAGGGAACCAATTAAAGCACCACAAGTTTACAATTTTAGTCACCGAAGGCGACCATCTAACTGTAAATACATCGGGTTTTACATGGCAGGGAACCAATTAGAGCATCACAAGTTCACAATTTTAGTCACCGAAGGCGACCATCTAACTGTAAATACATCGGGTTTTACATGACAGTGAACCAATTAGAGCATCACAAGTTTACAATTTTAGTCACCGAAGGCGACCATCTAACTGTAACCATAAGTCACACAAAACAGAGTTGCCTGGTGTCCAAAGAAAGCTGTCTACGTCACCTACAGGTCTTTCAATCCACGGAGAAGCAGGTAACGGGGTTTAAGTGGAAACTTGCACCTAAACAATGCTGCTTCAGTCCCTAATCCAAGCCCTGGCGGTGACCCGATTACAAATCGGCACGTTGCAGTCTGCTACCTTTCTCACTCATACAAGGTCAACCGACAAAATGGACATTCAGACACTACCGGTCTGCGAAAATAATTAGAGTTTGGATTTTAAAGTCCTGTAAACCACACAGGGTCACTTCAGGACTACCAAACGGTGTCATAATCAAACAGACATTTCAATAATGAAAACAACAACAACAGCAATAATAATAATAAAGTATTTGTACAACCCCAAATAGTGTCTGGAAACAATTCTAAGCGCATGCTCTTGTCGTAATTTAAATGTAGACCCTTCGTGAGCAACATATTATTGTCTGCCGCTGTGGGTTAGTTAGTTGAATGGCCCTGTGAGGCATGATTTAA
>JABMCL010000054.1:932500-935000 GCA_018857735.1 Alviniconcha marisindica | reverse complement strand
ATGACACCACAGTCCGCACGCCACCAAATGGCCGACACGGCAGGCGCAAAGAGCGGCCAGAGCAATGCAGTTACTGATTAACTGTCAGTTTATGGCCCGGTCTGCTTCATCGCAAAGACCGCCTACAGCAAGGCAATATTGCTTCTTTCTTCTTCTTTTTTCTTTTTCTTCTTTTCACGACATCGTCTGGCTTTGATACAGTATAGTACACGCAGAAAAAAATATATCTGTTCATGATAGCGTCTGGCTTCCACAGAATTGTACACGCAGCGTAATTTTGCAATATATCACTGTTTCTGACAGCATCTGGCTTCCAAAGAATGGTGCACACAGCGAAAAAATATATCGCTGTTTATGACAGCTGCTTCTACATAATAGCACATACAATAAAATAAAATAAATCAATGTTTATGACATCGTCTGGCAGCACACACAAGAAGAAAATCAATATTTATGTAAGTAAGTAAGTTGGTGTTTTACGCCCAGTCAACCGGTACTCAGTATTTATAACATTGTCTGTAATTGCAGTACACACGATAAAAAAACCGACAGTTTCTCACATCGTCTGGTTTCGGTATGTAATAATGAGATAAGAGTGTGATAAACACAACAAGAAAATCGCTGTTTATGAGATCGTCTGGCCTCCACATAACAGTACACACAGTGAAATATGTAGCACTGTTTATGGCATCGTCTGATTTTGATACAATAGCACACAGAATAAGAAACCCATAGTTTATGACATCGGCTGGCTTCGACAGAACAGCACACAAGAAGAAAACCACTGTTGATGACATCGTCTGGTTACGATGTAATAGTAGCACACACACTTACAAAAAATAAGCAAACAAAAAAACAGCGAGTGTGTGTGTGTGTGTGTGTGTGTGTGTGTGTGTGTGTGTGCGTGCGTGCGTGCGTGCGTGCGTGCGTGCGTGTGTGTGTGTGTGTGTGACACCAATAGGCTAACCCAGCAGCCAATACAGTCAGACTGAACGAGTGCCATCGCTCACAAGCTAACGCTGAAAGACACAGCTGTGAGACTGAGGCCACCCAATGTAATTATGGCTGCATGTGTATCGCCAGATTGGCATTTGGAGACCTCGGCACAACTTCATCCATACAAAAGGTTCAAGGAAACCTCAACATAATAACCTTTGAAGACTTTTCAGTCATTGTGCACTGTTCGAGATGGCTTTATTAAAAAACAAAAACAAGAACGAATCAAAGCTCTCTGTCTCTCTGTCTCTGTCTGTCTGTCTGTCTCTCTCTCTCTCTCACACACACACACGCATGCGCACACAAACACTCACGGACTCACGTACGCATTCAGGCAAGCACGCACGCATCACGCACGTTTGCACACACACACACACACACACACACACACACACACACACACACACACAACACCAAAAGACCCGAAATTATCTAAGTGTTTTAAAGAAAAACTACACGCTGTCAGTATTTGCACCACATATCCATAAATCATTTTTCAATCCCGATTTCCTGTGAGGAAAAAGGGATGTATGGTGGGCGCGGACGAGGTGTGTGTGTGTGTGTTTTGGAGGGTGGAGGGGAGGGGGGGGGGGGGGGGGTACGGGTGCGGGAATCGCTTTAGCCCCATGTTTGATGGGCCGGGTGGCACAGGCTAAGGCTTGAGAACCGTGACTAGCGGCCACGTGACCCCGTGCTCGTGGTGTCCGTGGTGTCCTCTGTCCGTGCTGGCCGGGACACGTGGGGCGTGTGTGTACCACAAAGACAGGCCTGATAGTCGTCCTGACCGTTTGCCAAATGCATAGCATTGATTTCCTGCGCAAAGAATGCTCTGGTGGTTTATGTTTTATCGCCCGCGCACGCACGCACACACACACACACACACCACACACACACACACACACAACACACACACACACACACACACACGCACACACACCGCCCACACACACACACATACACGCATACACACACACACACACACCACACACAGCACACACCACACACGTACACACACGCACGCACGCACGCACGCACACACTATCTATATAATGGGCACACACACACACGTGTGTGTGTGTGTGTGTGTGTGTGTGTGTGTGTGTGTGTGTGTGTGTGTGTGTGTGTGCTGTGTGTGTGTGTGTGCGCGCGCGCGCACACGCACGCAGGTATTTATTAACTTTTACATGCGTTCAGTGTCTTCAAACCGATTTAAATTAAAAAAAACACTAAAACTAGCCTCTCATCGTCATTCAATCTCAGTCATCACCATTCTCATCACTCTCAAATGATCAAAGTGCCCCCCCCCCCCCCCCCCCCCTCCCCCGCCCCCCTTAGCACCCTCCTCCCGTGAGTGACGTTGTACTGTGGAATGCCACAAGCCACAAGGACAGTGGCGATCCCTGCGTCCTCAAGCGGACCACAGGCCAAAATGGAGCCACGTTAACCCTTTCATTGCTGGGGGAAATTGGACTGCCGGTTCCAGCTCCTCTCAGAGAACGGTTTC
>JABMCL010000054.1:917500-927500 GCA_018857735.1 Alviniconcha marisindica | reverse complement strand
TCTTTGATCATGGTTTATTTCCTGACGAATGGTCGTTGGCAATCTTACATCCGTTACATAAGAAAGGGGACATAAACGTACCGGATAATTACAGGGGTATATCCTTGCTCAACATATGCAGTAAACTGTATAGTTTTGTGTTGAATAAGCGGATTACCAACTGGATAGATGATAATGAGATAATTGGAGAAGAACAGGCCGGTTTTAGGCAAGAACGTAGTACTTTTGACCATATTTTTACTCTTTTAGCGTTAGTCCAGAAACAGCTACTGAGGCACAGAAAACTGTATGTGGCCTTTATTGATTTTCGTAAAGCTTTTGACACGATATGCAGAACAAAATTGTGGACTGTACTGCACAGAAACGGCCTTAGAGGCAAAATCGCGATTGCACTACAAAGTATGTATGCCATTGTCAAGGCTCGAGTTCGTGCTGGGGGGGAGTTAACCGATGTATTCTTATGTCCTCGCGGTTTGAAGCAGGGTGAAGTGTGTTCACCAGTTCTTTTTTCGTTGTTTATTAACGAACTGACGAAGGACATCATTGAAAGTGGCAAGCATGGCATCCAGTTAGCTCCTGATTTGATTGAATTGCTGATTTTGTTATTTGCTGACGACGTCGTTTTGTTGTCTGATAGTGTCTTTGGTCTTCAGACTCAACTGAATGTTCTCTTTAACACTGCCAAGCGTCTCGATTTGATTGTAAATTTGGACAAGTCTAACATAGTTGTTTTCAGGAATGGGGGTCATCTTGCTCTGAATGAAAACTGGTGCTTTGGTAACGAGGAACTTGAAGTTGTAAACATGTACAAGTACCTGGGAGTCTACTTTACCACAAGGCTCACGTTCTCACCTACTCTAAACGACCTTGCAGATCGAGCCAGAAAGGGAATACTAGCAATTATGAAACTTTTATGGTCCATTGGTGAGCATTCACCAGAAATCTTTTTTAAAATGTTTGATTGCCAGATACAACCTATTTTGACTTATGGTTCCGAAGTATGGGGACTGTCAGATAACCAGGAAAGTATCGAAAGAGTACATTTATTAGCTTTGAAAAGGTTCTTGGGTGTCAACCCAAAGTCTCCCAGACATTTAATATATGGCGAAACGGGCAGACACCCCCTTTTTGTAAACACGTATGCCAGATGTATAAAGTTTTGGCTGCGCCTGACGTGTATGGATGACAGAAGGTACCCCAGAAAAGCTTATAATATGTTATTAAATCTTCAAAGACAGAACTATACTACATGGGCTTGCAAAGTTCGAAATGTTTTATACAAACTTGGCTTTGGTGTAGTTTGGGAAATGCAAGGTGTTGGTAATGTAAACTTGTTCATTAACGAGTTTAAGTTGAGGCTTATAGATTGCTTTGGGTTCACACGATTTTTATAACGTATACTCTAATTTCAATCAGTCATTAGTACTCAGTCAGTATCTTCGAACTCTTAACAACATAAGCGTGCGGAGAGTATTTACTAGATTCAGAATTGGAATGTCTGCATTAAAATGTCATTACCTACAGTATAGATCCTTTGCTCGCGACAGAGATATAAATTGTCCATTCTGTAATACGCCAGAAACAGAAGTACATTTTTTTTATTAGTATGTCCAAAATATACAGCCTTGAGGGATGAACTTATTCCACCAAAGTACCATAGACAACCATCCATGTTTAAATTTTCCTTATTATTAGCTAGCACGAACGCACCCACCATAGAGAAATTATCCACCTTCGTTTTTAAAGCTTTAAGCACTAGAAAACTGAGTTTAAGTCCGTCATTGGATCCATGAGATATTCGAATTGCCTGAATGTTCACTCCTGTTGTTATGGGCCGGAGGCCTGACAATAAAATAATCTTGTCTTGTCTTGTCTTGTCTCTCTCTCTCTCTCTCTCTCTCTCTCTCTCTCTCTCTCTCTCTCTCTCGTCCCTTGTATGGGCAAGGGCTGGATGTAAAAAAGGATGCATGCATATTTATTACCTTCGTAAATAAAGATTGTGTTCTTATTCTCTCTTCTCTCTCTTTTTCTCTGACTGAAGTTCTTATGCTCCAAGTGTACATTCATTTTTATGCATCAAAGTTCACTTACTAATTCATGCTTATAAGTATATAAATGACACCATGTAGTTTGTTTTACTCGTCACTAGCTTCGCAAGGATTAGTTGTTAGGTTTTGACTGAACCTAAACTACAATCCTTGTAAAATAAAGTTTTCGAGTTTGAGTTCTCTCTCTCTCTCTCTCTCTCTCTCTCTCTCTCTCTCTCTCTCTCTCTCTCTCTCTCTCTGTGTCTCAGTCTCTCTCACCTCAGGTCTCGACAAACTAATCAAACAGACGAGTGTGGTCGCTGAACAGACGACGAAGAAGAGGACGGGAGTGGTGTATTAATACATAATGTGCTGTGATAATGTGGAAGGGGTGGGGGGGGGGGGGGGGGGGGGTCACTGTGCAGCGTACACAAGTAAATGGAAAGTGACGGCACACACGTCTAAAACAATCTTCAGGAACATACATGTACACACTGAAGCTATAAGACATAAAACTGAAACGACAAGGCGTTTTTCATTCGGCCCGACTAGTTATATTTATACATGACGACAAGGCGTTTTTCATTCGGCCCAACTAGTTATATTTATACATGACGACAAGGCGTTTTTCATTCGGCCCAACTAGTTATATTTATACATGACGACAAGGCGTTTTTCATTCGGCCCAACTAGTTATATTTATACATGACGACAAGGCGTTTTTCATTCGGCCCAACTAGTTCAGGGCGGTTCAGTGAAGCTGGTTTGCACGAGTGAATGCCCTTTGTAATCTTTCGCTCAAGAAGTCGCGAGAGGTCACAGCGTCAGTGTATAACAATGGAAGTTGAACCTAGAATTGCGAAGCAGTACAAATGGCACCTCTGTTGCAGTTGCAAAAATTACCGGGGAAAGGGGATGGAGGGTGGAAATCTTTTTTCTTTGTGTCGTTTTTTAGCTGACCAGAAGATCGCGAGTTCGTGGAAAAAAATGTGTTTTGGGCCATCCTAAAGTTATTGCTTGTTGCCAGACACATTCTGACTGCGGGCCTCCAAAAATGTTTTTAAAGTTGGCAGTGTACAATTTGCAAATTCACTGTCACCGCCTTCAATTGTGAAGAAAGTACGCACCGGAAGTAAAAGTAGCCAGGGACTTAAGCGATGTCGGGCAAAAATCAAGGGAGTTAACAACCCCGCCTGAACCGCCCAATATACATGACGACAAGGCGTTTTTCATTCGGCCAAACTAGTTATGTAATTATACG
Source organism: Alviniconcha marisindica (assembly GCA_018857735.1). NCBI lineage: Eukaryota > Metazoa > Mollusca > Gastropoda > Provannidae > Alviniconcha > Alviniconcha marisindica. The sequence goes on along the minus strand of JABMCL010000054.1, from coordinate 924,212 downwards.
CGAGGGACAAAACTGCGGACAAAACAGGCAGTTAGTAATGACGGACAAAGCATTACGTAGTAATGAATGGCGAACAAAACAACTAGCTATAAACGGGCGAAAACAACCATCAGTAGTGACTGTTGGACAAAACAAAAAGCTATAAATGATGGAAGAAACAAGCAGCTATAAATATCGGACAAATCAATTGGTTATAAATGACGGACAATCAAGTAGCTATAAATGTCAGACAAAAAAGTAGCTATAAATGACGGACAAAACAAGTAGCAATATAAACGGACAAAATAAGTAGCTATCAGTAGGGACAAAACAAGTAGAGCTATAACGACGGACAAAAAAACAACAACAAAACAACAACAACAACAAGAAAATTAGACGAATACAACAGGGAACGAATACATTCATGATAGATTGGACGAAACTGAACCTAAGCAAAACAATCCACGATGACCTAATCAAGAATTTAAACAGACAAATGGGTGGACTTGGGTGGATGGTTGAAGACAGGAACAAAAAGGTGTATGGGATGGATGGTTAGCACAAAAGCGATGACGGTGACTGCAATGACACTGACGATGATAGTGACAATTTACGCCGACCAGATCTACGCCGACCAGTGAGGAAATAGCAACGTAGACGATAATGTTATTGACGATATTGAATATATTATGATGATGAAGAAGATGGCGATAAAAATGCTGATGACGACGACGACGATAATGAAAACTATGATGATCAAAATTGTATGACCACGATAAAAATGATGGTGACGACGATGATGATGAAAATTATGACGATGTTCAAATGACAACGACGACAATGATCACAATGATAACGATAACGACGACAACAATGAAAATCACGACGACGACGACGACAATGAAAATGATGGTCAAACAAACAAAAACCTACTTACCCTCCTTCGCTGACGGCCCCTCCTGTTGGGTACACCCCGCTGCTTGCGAGCGTTGTTAGTGTTTGCTTTGACGTTGACCGGTCGCAAGTTCCGGAAGGGGTTGGATTTGATCCTGGCGTTGAGCTGTTGCAACCGGCTCCTCCGAACCGTGTTCGAGTCCACAACGTGCACACCGGGCCCCCTGGAGCGAAACGAGGACAGGGCGTCCTGGAAACCACCGCCACTGCTGCGGTCACTCTCACCATCCTCCTCCTCTTCCTCCTCCTCTACGAAAGCCACCCTCCTCGTCCCGGGCATTGCTTTCCTCTGTGGAGGAGGTCTCGTTGTCTGCCCGGTCGGGGTCTCCCCGCCCGACTCGGAGATGCTGCGCAGCTGAGACTGTCTGCGGGCGTTGAGCAGCTGCTCAGCCTTGCTCAGCACGCTGGCACGTGACGCCCGCCTGGCGTAGCGGTCGAAGGTGACGCCCGGGTCGTCGACGCTGTTCCGGCCGCTGAGGTCGTTGCTGTCGTAGACGAGTCGGAGCTGCTGCTGGCTCTGGGCGCGGTGGCCGGGGTCGGCGGGTCTCGGGGAGCCGTCACGGCTGTAGGAGGGCTCGCTGCTGGGGAGGGCCGGGTGGTAGTGCCTCTTGGACAGGGAATAGTACACCTCCCCGCCGGGAGACTCCTCCTTGGAGGCGGGGTGGCGGCCTGGGTGGTCGCGCCGGGCGTCTCCTGTCGTTCCGGGGTTCTTCTCGCCGGGCCGTGGCTGGTGGTAGTAGTACCGGCCGCCCCCCTCGTCGTAGCGCCGTCTCTCGTCCTCGTCCGACCCACGGCCCGTCTCCTCGTCCTCGTCCCCGTCGGAGCGCTCGTCGCGACGTCCGTTGGTCGGCGTGTCGCTTCCGGAGTCGGGGCCGTCGTAGTGTCTTAAGGCGCCGCCTGCTTCTTCTCCGGGACCCCGCCGTCCCTTATTCTCCCGCGTCTCGTCCCGTCTCTCCCGCGTCTCGTCCCGTCTCTCCCGCGTCTCGTCCCGTCTCTCCGTGGCGTCATCCGATTCGTCCAATCGCCTGGCGGCCTCGGCCTGCTCGTGCAGCTGACGTAGCATTTCCAGCCCCCTCTCCGCCTCTTCATCCGACGCGGCGGATTCGCGCTCCCTGCCTCGGTCTCGGTCTCGGTCTCCTCGGTCTCTGTCTCTGTCTCCTCGGTCTCTGTCTCTCCCCGACTCGTTCATTTTGTCGTCGTCCGTCATGGAACCGTGACGAGAGTGGAGGGGATCGGTTCTCACGTCGTCCCGGTAATCGTTGGGCTCGCGAGCACGCAGTTTTCCGTACGGATCTCCCGCTTCATCTCCAAAGCCGTCGCCGTAAGGCTCGGTTCTGTTCTGAGTCAGAAAGGTGCCGCCGTTGCTGGTCTTGGGGTACTCCGACATGGTGAACCCCTTCTCTGGGGCCCTGGAATCGTAGCTAGGGTGAGGGTGCCCTTGGCCTCGCGGTTCGTGCTGGGGCTGGAAGCTCTCGGGGTCTTTGGTTTGGTAGCTAGGGTGAAAGTCCTCCGGTTTCTTGAAGTCGTAGATGGGGTAAGGGGAAGGCACTCGTCGCTCCTGCTGCCTGAGCTGGATCTGCTGAATCTGGTAGAGTCTGTCTCCGTAGTCAGTCCCCACCACCCCGTCCATCCTACTGACATCCAGGTACTGGTCGTGCTGGTTCTGCCTGGAGACCTTGCCGGACGTTACTCGCTGCTGCTGCTGCTGCTGCTGAGCGAAGGCCCGGTGGCGTCTGTGGCGTGCTGTGACGTCGCCGTGACGATGCCTCTTCCGTCCGGCTCCAGCGTCATCGTAGGGAGTTCTGTCGCGTCGTCGTCTGCCGCTCCTCGTCCTGACACTCGCATGACCTCCGCCCTTCTCTCTCGCTGCGCCGCTTTCTCGGGAAGACTCGGAATGAGTTCTAATCACAATGGTACCACTTCTTGTCAGACTCTTGGAGTCTGGGGTCTGCTTTAACGTTTGTAGACCCTTGGAGTCTGAGGTCTGCTTTACCGTTTGTAGACCGTTGGAGTCTGGGGTCTGCTTTACCGTTTGTAGACTGTTGGAGTCTGGGTTCTGCTTTACCGTTTGCTGTCCCAAACGAGAAGTCGAAGCGGGGCTGCCTTGGTCCGCTTTGTTGCCTTTAGAGTAAGAGTTGGAGTTCAGGTTCGAGCCAGGCGGTCGAGCTCTTTGGTCAGAATCAGAGCCCCGACCGTTTGGAATCGTCTGCTTTCTGGGACCGTTGACAGGTAGCTGCAGGCCTCTCTGGGCGGGCTCTCGTTCCGGCGACTGCCGATCACCGTGGACTGGAAGCAAAGCGCCCGGGCCCTGGGGTCCGGTTGTCGCCCGGCTGTCTGAGGACGGAGGTCCGCTCCAAGAAGCGCTGGTGTGGGCCGATAGAGTCTGGTCTGACGAGGCACTGGCTCGCTGCTGGGGGACAGAAATGGACAGGTTGACTTGCATTGTACTCATGGTGGTCAAACACATAGTCGCCGGCCACTTCTCGCCACCCTCAACAGCTTCAGAAGCACCACGTAACGGTGACTAGGTCTGCATACGATCGCTGTACGCAAAGGCCAGTCAGACATCAAGATGACGTGACGCCGGACAACGAAAACGTGGCGAAAGTGCAGCTGCATTATTGCGTCACATCGCTCGCCACAGCCACGTTCTGCACAGCACAGTTAACGCCGGCTAAATTCTGAACTTTTCCATGGCGAACAAGATCCAAGGCTTCTGTCCAGAGAGTTCGCGGGTAAGTGTGAATCGACTCGAAAGCCTATGTTCACAGACTTTGCCCGGCAAAACTGCGCGCTGCCGAAACGTGTCCTTTGCTCTATAGCCTACAGACTTTTAATTTTCTACACACTCTCCGACACAGAAGCTGAACACAGCGATAACGAGTGTAATTTGTCAAAAGTGCCACCCGCATAAAATATTCACGCCAAGTCTAGCAGGCAGGATTTGCCCGTTTCCAACCACAGCGAGGACAAACACGCCTTTCATAAAACCAGCTTTCACGTTCTTCTTCTGGATTTTTTATTTTATAGATTGACGAAGTATTGAATAATGAGCCCCGCGCGCTAATGAAAACAAACGTGCATGCTTTGGTGCACATGCAGGGTGTATCCACCCAGAGCGCGGCAGAGTGTGCAGGCAGCGTGGCTGTGTGTGGCTGTGTGTGCATGCGTCTATAACGGGGTGGGTGTGGAAAAGTCAAGGCGACTCAAATGACCAAACAATCAAACAAGGTCCGGTCCGTGTGTGTCTGAGCAAAATCAATGCTGCAGTCTGATGCTGCGTTGCCCAGAACAAAAGAGGGCTGTTCTTTAACTGTGTAACGTTTCTCTCGCCTGACTGATTAACTGACCGATTGACTGATTGATTAATTGACTGGTTGAATAATTGACTGACTGATTGACTGAATAACTGACTGACTGACTGATTGACTGACAACCAATTGACTGCCTGCATGCTTAACTGATTGACTGACTGACTGACCGATTGGTCTATTTCCTAAACTAGTGATTGAATAATAATAATTATTGACTAAATGATCTAATAAGTGGCTGACTGACGAACTGACTGACTAATTGATTGATTCATTCATTGACTGCTGATTAAAGTAATGGCGTCTTTGATTGACAGGTTTGTTTGGGTGCCATGACGAGAGGGCTGTGACACTGACAGAGGCCCCTAGAGATGAGCAGAAGGCTGTGACACTGACAGAGGCCCCTAGAGATGAGCAGAAGGCTGTGACACTGACAGAGGCCCGCTGAACTGAGCAGAGGGCTGTGACACTGACAGAGGCCCCTAGAGCTGAACTGGACAGAAGGCTGTGACACTGACAGAGGCCCCTAGAGCTGAACTGGACAGAAGGCTGTGACACTGACAGAGGCCCCTAGAGCTGAACTGGACAGAAGGCTGTGACACTGACAGAGGCCCCTAGAACTGAACTGAGCATAAATTAAGCCTGTGACACAGACAAGGGCCCCTAGAGCTGAAGTGAGCAGAAGCAAGGCTATCGCTGTGACAGTGTCCTTTGCTGCGTGCAACGCATGAGGGCAGATCAGGTGTCGGGCTCTAAATGCACTTTTCTGTTCAGGCCACTCAGCCCTCAACGTTGGAGCGGATGGAGTGTATTGAAGTTGAAAGGGCATTGATCCAATGACACGCTACTTACACGCATTTCCACGCGAAGCAGTCAACTTGAGTGGGGGGGGGGGGGGGGGGGGGGGGGGGGGAACCATCAGTTATGACGCTATAAAATGGCCTGACGCAAATTGTGTTTCCACAGTTGAACACAAGTTGACAGAAAGCCTTTCGCTAGTACGTGCACCCCGTTGCAATCACTGATCTCTCTCCCCCTCTCTCCCTCCCCGGCCCCCCTCTCTCCCTCCCCCCTCTCTCCCTCTCCCCTTCTCTCCTTCCCTCCTCTCTCCCTCCCCTTCTCCCCCCCTCTCTTCCCCCCTTCTCTCTCCTTCTCCCCTCTCTCCCTCCCCCCTTTCTCCCTCCCCTGCTCTCTCCCTCCCCCATCTATCTCTCCCCACAGAGCGCAGATGGAAGTGCCCCATGCACGGCCCAATGGATGGAAGCACGGGAACAGCCACATACACGGGCGACTGGATACATGGAAAGATTAAGGTAGGGGTAATCAAAATAGCTGATCTTTCATCTGTGGACTTCACTTACAGCACTGACTGTCCGTCACCAGGTGTCTGTTTCACTTACAGCACAGACTGTCCGTCACCAGGTGTCTGTTTCACTTACAGCACTAACTGTCGTCAGGTGTCTGTTTTACTTACAGCACTAAATGTCGTCAGGTGTCTATTTCACTTACAGCACTAACTGTCTGTCACCAGGTGTCTGTTTCACTTACAGCACTAACTGTCCGTCACCAGGTGTCTGTTTCACTTACAGCACTAACTGCCGTCGGGTGTCTGTTTGACTTACAGCACTAACTGTCGTCAGGTGTCTGTTTGGCTTACAGCACCGACTGCCGTCAGGTGTCTGTTTGACTTACAGCACTAACTGCCGTCAGGTGTCTGTTTCACTTACAGCACCGACTGCCGTCAGGTGTCTGTTTGACTTACAGCACTAACTGTCGTCAGGTGTCTGTTTCACTTACAGCACTGACTGTCCGTCACCAGGTGTCCGTTTCACTTACAGCACCGACTGCCGTCAGGTGCCTGTTTCACTTACAGCACTAACTGTTGTCAGGTGTCTGTTTCACTTACAGCACTAACTGCCGTCAGGTGTCTGTTTCACTTACAGCACTGACTGTCCGTCACCAGGTGTCTGTTTTACTTACAGCACTAACTGTCGTCAGGTGTCTTTTTCACTTACAGCACCGACTGCCGTCAGGTGTCTGTTTGACTTACAGCACCGACTGCCGTCAGGTGTCTGTTTGACTTACAGCACCGACTGCCGTCAGGTGTCTGTTTGACTTACAGCACCGATTGCCGTCAGGTGTCTGTTTGACTTACAGCACTAACTGTTCGTCACCAGGTGTCTGTTTCACTTACAGCACTGACTGTGTGTCACCAGGTGTCCGTTTCACTTACAGCACTGCTGTCCGTCACCAGGTGTCCGTTTCACTTACAGCACTGCTGTCCGTCACCAGGTGTCTGTTTCACTTACAGCACTAACTGTCCGTCACCAGGTGTCTGTTTCACTTACAGCACTAACTGTCCGTCACCAGGTGTCTGTTTCACTTACAGCACTGCTGTGTGTCACCAAATGTCTGTTTCACTTACAGCACTAACTGTCGTCAGATGTTTGTTTCACTTACAGCACTAA
>JABMCL010000054.1:870000-910000 GCA_018857735.1 Alviniconcha marisindica | reverse complement strand
AGCGAAGAAAAGGGTGAATTGTCAGACAAGTGAAAACTTATCTGGCGAAAACAAAGACGGGTCTTTCGCCCCGGCCGCATGTGAAGCGGAGGATGAAAGATGGCACGGGTATAATATGTGCTTACCCTCGTGAGCATTATACATATGATTGAACTGTCCAGGTGCGGTGGGGTACGTTACCAGGAGGGAAGAGATTGGACTCGGGGATTTCGGGATGGCTCAAGTGGTTAGAGCGCCGGACTGGTGATCGAAAGGTCGCGGGTTCGAGTCCCAGTAGGAGCGGCGGGAGAACTGTCTTCTCCGGGGTCAACTTTCTGTGCCGACTCTTATTTCGGTATCCGTTCCACCCCCGTGTTACCGCAGTAACACGTAAAAGATCCCGGTCATTCTGCCCAAAGTGCCGGTGGCAGATTTACAGCTAAACACGCATGCACCCTTCGTATGTGGCTGCATGAAGTGACGCGACATGGTGCACGGTTGTATGGTGTACACAGAGACGGGAGCAGTTTCACGTAGCACTGGCCATGTAGGCCTAACAACCAAACAGCGCTGTAAGTACACCACTTCAGTGGATATATTCAAAACGGGCCACACAAAGCTACAGTCGCTCATTTAGAATCATATGCGACAAAAGGGCAGCGAGTCTGCTCGAGAGCGGAGAATAGTGCTGTATGAAAACGATCAACAACAACTCACACGTCCTGGGCTCCCGTCCCTAATAAGCCTACGGTTTCTGTGGACGTAAAGCAACACTTCAACTCACATCTTTGTAACGGGAAAAAGAAGTATTCGAGTGGTGGTTACCAGTCGGTACAGAACATGAAAGTTGCAAGCTCCAAGGTTTTACGAACATGATCGTGAGTACAGTGAATCAGCGCATAGTCATGAGAATTTCAAATGAACACGTTTGTCTTCAGGACAGGCAAGAGTCACAGAACTAGAAAAACTAAGTTCGATGAAGCAACAACAACAACAACAAGCGCCACCCCCCACCCCCCACCCCCACCCTCCCGCACTCGACACACACCAAACAAAACAAAACAAACAAACAAACAAACAAAAAAAACACGCAAAAGGCAAAACAGATAACCGTGTGGTTAAAAGCTCCCGATGCTGTTTGTTAACATGCTGATAGTATCAGTGACGGTAAAGTGACGGCTCCACACATAGCCATCGATTTACTTTCGATAGCACACCCGAGGGATCAAAGCCCCTTTGTCGAAAGATCAAAGCACTTGAAAGTTGTGAAATTTTCAATTGGTCCAACAGGCTTGTGTCCAGAGGATGGTTTACAGAACGTGCTGCGCAAGCAGAAGATGGAGAAAAACCAACCTCTGAATTCAATATAGCATCAAACCAGAACTGTGGAGAGAGAGAGAGAGAGAGAGAGAGAGAGAGAGAGAGAGAGGAGAGAGAGAGAGAGAGAGAGAGAGATAAGATCAAATTCTTTATTTACGAGGGTAATAGATAAGCATGTATGCTTTTTTACATCCAGCCCTCGCCCAAACAAGGGACTACTCTAGATCTAATTATACATGTACACATTTTCTAATCTACGAGAGAGAGAGGAGAGAGAGAGAGAGAGAGAGAGAGAGAGAGAGAGACAGAGACAGAGACAGAGACAGAGACAGAGACAGAGAGACAGAGAGACAGAGACAGAACTCACCTCTAAGCCTGTAGCCTCAATGGAACGTAAAATGCAACAAAGACGTTCTCGTTGTTGACATTTACAACATATTTACAGTTGCCTGTTTCGGTGTCCGTTCACTTTTCAGTGAACAGCAAAATGTAGCTTACAAATGTCAGCAGGGTGAACTGGCCGGAACCATTACTGATTATGCATTACCAACAGCAACGGCAGCAACAACAACAACAAAACAAAACAGGCAGAAAAAAAAGACATCACGTGAAGCATTATTTCTTGCTCTAAATAGGTTCTTGGATAAAAATGAAACAGAACGAGGCCCAGAGCACTCGTGCAGAATCAACACACAAGGGAGTTAATTAGCGCTGGAAATACGTAACACAAATACAACAACAAAGACCTGAGTCGCCTACGGTAACTCTCACCTGGCATGCACGTAAATACAAGGTACATAAACTCCATCAGAGGTATGTATTAGAGGATGTACCTCTGGCATAGATGAGAGTTACCGAAGGCGACACAGGTCTTTGTTGTTACGTATTTCGAGCGCTAATTAACTCCCCGGTTTGAAGGTTTTTGGATAGACGGGATTTCATTCTGATCTTGGAGATTTTGTCACAAGAAGTCAGTTACCGAGCAGCGTAGACATGTCGAGTGCTGGCTCATGTTAACTATGACTGACTACCGGTGTTTTGCAGTTAAGCGCACTAAAAAGACTGAGACATGATCAAGATACAACCAGTGGGATTGCATGTCACGTCAGTTTGCCTTTGCACTCAGTAACATTGCGCTATGTTAATCAGTCCAACGAAAAGTGATCAAAAGTGGATTCTCCACCCAATAACTAAACATTGAAAAGTTACTTTGGTTTGAACATGGCGAAATAACTAGAATAGTCCGTGCTGCAATTAGTGGCGTACAGCTTCCCGGTTAAAGCCAGTTTCCAGTAGGACATAGATGGAGTTCAAAATGGCACTCTATGAAAAACGAATCGCCCCTCCCACCCACCCTCCAACCCCCCCTCCAAAAAAAAAAAAAAAAAAAAAAAGTGAAATAAAATCAACGACGGTATAATCGCTTTTCGACTTAATGCAGAATCGCTCCAGTAGTGACAGTGTGGCGTCATGTTCAAGTTGAGTGTTACAGTATTACTTTCCCTCCACAAGAGGCCGTGCGACTATGCGGGACGGACAGCCCAGGACGTCCACCTCGACTTTCGCACAGCTCCGGAGCTCTAATGCGTCATGTAGAGAAAACCGTATGCTCCGCCGTCGCCCCTTCTGTTTGTTTGTTGGGTTTGTCTGGCTTTTCACTGAGTCGGACGTTCTAGTAACTTAGCTATCCCCGCCCCTGTGCTAGACGTGTCATACACATGTATTTCCCAGTATTTCCATCCTAACTAATATCAGTACCCAGTTTCTGCTACAGTCAGTGTGTGTGCGTGTGTGTGTGTATGTGGGTGGGTGCGTGCGTGCGTGCGTGCGTGCGTGTGTGTGTGTAGTGCGTTTTCTTTTTTTCTTTTTTTACTTTTTTCTTTTTACAATACTTTATGTAAATTGTTTTGGTAGGACTACTATGCTCTACATGTGTATAGAATATCATATTTAGGTTAATATGTATCATGTGAGCGCTCAGGGCGTTGATGAGCGCATGATAAATGTACATTATTATGATTATTATGTACTGCTGTGGACTGTTTGTTTTTGCTTTTGTTTGGACTAGAGTACCGCCAGCGGCCCTTGGCGCTGACCATATCTAGCAAACAAACAACGATGGCTTCCTGCACGAGAAGAGGAACGCTACGAAGCTGCATGCAGTTGTCTACCAGCTGTGTTGTACCACAGTGAAAACAGACAGCTCTCCAGGCAGCTTACGTTGTGGAAAAAAAACCCAGACCACTCCACTGGAAGGCTGGAGTGGTGGACGCCTTCGCACACGTCGACAAACTAGGACAGAAAGTCGTCACTCTCCCGCACCGTGACGTACGTGAGTTTGGCCAGATGAGCAGCGAGTTTTGACAGAGAAGATAAACACGTGCACGTCAGTATCAGAGCAACCAGATCTGATTTACTGAACTCTGAGTTCTTTAGAGATCACTGAAGTTGAAGAGGTAGCTGTTATTGCTATGTTCGGTCGGCGTGTTAAGAAAGCAGCGCAACGAAATAATTACACTGAATCACACCAGACTTAATCCAGTTAGTTATGTGGAACAGCAATCGATTTCACTCTGTGTATGATTGTGTGTGTGTGTGTGTGTGTGTGTGTGTGTGTGTGTGTGTGTGTGTGTGTGTGTGTGTGTGTGTGTGTGTGTGTGTGTGTGTGCGTGCGCGTGCGTGCGTACGCGCGCGCGTGTGTGTGTGAGTGTGTGTGTGTGTGTGTGCGCGCGCGCGTGCTTGCGGGCATGTGTGTGTGTGCGTGTGTGTGTGTGTGCGTGTGTGTGTGTGTGTGTGTGTGTGTGTGTGTGTGTGAGAGAGGAGGAGAGAGAGAGAGAGAGAGAGAGAGAGAGAGAGAGAGAGAGAGAGAGAGAGAGAGAGAGAGAGAGAGAGAAACTCCGTCAGAGAGTCTACATTGGAAGTTGACACAGGGAGAAAACAAATCTTGCCGCACAGGGGACTCGAACCCGCGTCAGTACTGCATCTGACTTTTCAGTCGGACGCTCTACCAAATTAGCTATCCCCACCAATGTGGTAGACGTGTTATTGGGCGGTTCAGGCGGGGTTGTTAACTCCCTTGACTTTTGCCCGGCATCGCTTAAGTCCCTTGGCTGCTTTTACTTCCGGTGCGTACGTTCTTCACAATGGAAGGCGGTGACAGTGGATTTGCGAATTTTACACTGCCAACTTTAAAGGCATTTTTGGAGGCCCGTAGTCATAATGTGTCTGGCAACAAGCAATAACTTGTTGCTCGTGCTATAGGATGCCCCAAAACGCATTTTTTTCCCACGAACTCGCTATCTTCTGGTCAGAAAAATAAAATATAATATAAAAATAAAACGACGCGGAAAAAACGACACAAAGACACTTTTTTTCCACCCTCTATCCCCTTTCCCCGGTAATTTTTGCAACTGCAACAGTGGTGGCATTTGTACTGCTTCGCAATTCTTGGTTGTACTTCCATCGTTATACACAGCATGAAGCAATTCCTGCTCAGAAATCGGCCCGGAAGTGACGCTGCGACCTCTCGCGACTTCTTGCGCGAAAGATTACAAAGGGCATTCACTCGTGCAAACCAGTTTCACTGAACCGCCCAGTACACATGTACTATTGTGGACGTGTTATACGCAGAATATGCCGGGTAGACGTGTCATGTACATGTACTATTGTGGATGTGTTATACACACATAATAATTATGGTAGACATGTCATACACATATACTATTGTGGTAGCTAGATGTGTCACACACATGTACTATTCCGAACGTGTCATACACAGAACATGGTAGACGAGTCATACACATGTACTACTGTGGATGTGATATACACATAATATTGTAGATGTGCCATACACATGCACTAATGTGGACATGTCATACACACGTACCTAATGTGGACGTGTCATACACATGTACTATTGTGGATGTGTCATACACATAGAATATGGTAGACGTGTCATACAAATGTACATATTGTGGACGTGTCATATACATGTGCTATGGTAGACACATGTAATATGGTAGACATGTTATACACATGTACTATGGTTGAGGTATTATATGCATATTCTGTGGCAGACGTGTCATGCACACACATAAATAAATGGAAGACATGCCAAACACAAATAGTGTTGTAGACATGACGTGAAAAAGTACTGTAAACGTATCCGACAAGGTCACTATGGTAAACGTAACATGACAAAGTACTGTAAACGTTTCCGACAAGGTCACTATGGTAGACATAACATGACAAAGTACTGTAAACCTTTCAGACACTATGGCGGTCGTGTCATACACACCCCAAAAATATATTACAGACGTATCATAGAACTACACAAGTCACGTGTCGTAAATACGTCATGCGTTATGGTCGATGGGTCATAGCAGAGGCAACACTGCAGACGTGTCATAGCAGAGACACCACTGCAGACGTGTCATAGCAGAGACAACACTGCAGACGTGTCATAGCAGAGACAACACTGCAGACGTGTCATAACCGAGGCAACAATGGAGACGTGTCATACACAGACAGTATTGAAGGCCCTTCGTGCACTGATAGATCTGAGGATATGCCACACAAAAGCACTATTGTATATGACTCCGAAAAGACGCAGAGCGCAGACAGCAAAGGTTCGTATATTTGTACACACGTTGTGGCGAGGGGCGCTATTCATCGAACGGACCCGAGTATTCAAAGTTGATCGCGTTTTGCTATATATATCCTAAACAACACATTTTTACTATCCGGGTGTGGATGTATATCCCTTTCCTCTTTCAACGATTCACCGTTTATATTAAACTCCACAGGCGCGAAATAAGTCCGACGTCAACTCGTTTGCTTTTTATACAGAAAGCAGATGTCACGAAGGTGATCCTAGCGGCCCCTGAATTTGTTTAATCCCCATTGTGCTCCGACCCCACTTTGCTCGGCTCCCATTGTGTGCCGTTCCTACATGGTACGATCTCTATTGTGATCAGTTTGCCGTAATGCTTTCCCGCGACAAAGACGACGTGTCCACATTTTTATGACCCTGCGGAGAACGGAGACAGCAGTTTCTATGCATAGGGGAGGAAAGTTGAAAACAGTATGGATCGGGACGTGCCGAGCCACCATTTAGTCACGTGTTTCTTTCTGCGGGCGTCAAGGTGTAAGTATACACCGGGATGGCCGTCAGTCAAATAATAGACCCTTGCCCTTCTGCCGCTCGTCTGGGTCATGCTAGAGTGAAGAGTGTGTAGGGCGTGGGCCTGTCTTTCGTTTAGAATCTATAGCCTCACGGTTAGTTTTCCCCAGGATTTGTTGTCAAAGGCACCGTGGTACAATACCAAACTCCAAGCACTGGTTACGACATACTTCCTTCAAGGAAGGTGCCGGAAAGCGATGCTTGTAGTGTGGTACAATACCTATCCAAGCTAAATTGTGTTGGCGGATTAAAATGTTTACTGTCAGATCCCTTCCTGTTAAACTGAGCATGTAGCTTTCTGAGATCGCGTTTTGTCTATAACGAGTACAAGTTCTTTCCTGTTTTCATTCTTAGCCTTTTCACTGCAGTGACACATGAGACTGATCTTAATACTATTAAAGTAAGAACACAGTTATGACAATAACATTCCACAATTAAAACACCAACAATCAGACAGAGTTAGTTAGTTCTTGGATTTTTAACGTCCCGTCACTTTGCACGTAGGGTCACATCAGGACGAAACAAAAACTATCAAAATAATACCTTCAAACTTAAGGTTTATATATATATATATATATATATATATATATATATCTGTAACACGAATCCCCCCCCCCCCCTCCCCCCCATGCTCTCAACGACCTGACACGTGACGTGTGCCATCACCACGTGGAAAACAATACCAAAGATTTTGTTTCAAAGAGGCCGCGATAGGCCTGACGACCTGTCGTACATAATCTCGCTAATCGTTACGCACGAAACTCGTTTTCGAATACCGATACAAAAACCATTTTTTTTGCAGGCGACATACTCTCGCTAATCGTCACTCACAATCTCGCAAATAATATATACATAGTAAGTAACGCACGCACGCACGCTCGCACGCACGCACGCACGCACGCACGCACGCACGCACGCACGCACACACACAACACACACACACACACACACACACACACACGCACGCACACACACACACACACACACACACACACACAGATAGGAAGGACGAATATCATTACAGCATGAAACACATTTAATTCCTATCGATAGCAATCAACACACAAGGGAGTTAATTAGCGCTCGACAGACGTCACACAAACACAAAGAAGACCTGAGTCTCCTACTGTAACTCTCACATGGCATGCGAGTAAATACAAGGTACATAAACTCCACCAGAAGTACATCCTTCCAACATGTATTGTGTGTATTTGTGTGTGTATATGGTGAGCCAGTTGTTAGATCAAAGGACTATGTCCGGTCTTGATTAAAAAATAATGGCTCTGTCCTATGCCTTTGTAGACCACCCCGTCCATAAACCACAGCGTTAAGACCAAAGACAGCTGTAGACATCACCATCCATAAACCACAGCGTGAAGACCAGAGCAAAGACAGCTGTAGACATCACCATCCATAAACCACAGCGTGAAGACCAGAGCAAAGACAGCTGTAGACATCACCAACCATAAACCACAGCGTGAAGACCAGAGCAAAGACAGCTGTAGACATCACCATCCATAAACCACAGCGTTAAGACCAGAACAAAGTCAGCTGTAGACATCACCATCCATAAACCACAGCGTTAAGACCAGAGCAAAGACAGCTGTAGACATCACCATCCATAAACCACAGCGTGAAGACCAGAACAAAGTCAGCTGTAGACATCACCGATCTCGCAAATTATGTTTTTGTCCTGACAAAATAGCGCTCTTTTGAACCTTTATGTGTTTGGGTGCAAAGAGTTAACTCTTTAAATAAAAAATAAATAAAAAGAAACTACAAATGGCCTCCTTTGACACACACTTCCCACTTTTCACTTTCTGCTTCACCGACACGTCAGCGCCGATGTCGATTACGCGACGATATATCGATTGGCTGATAAGTCAGCGGTAATGTTAATGACGAGATTATCACCATCGATTAGCTGTCAAACTCTCCGCCAGTTTCCTCTAGCTTTCTATGGCTGACACGCCTGCCTACATTTGCAGCTCCAAAATTGAATTCGCGACAAGGAGACGCAACCTTTGTGATTTACCGTTAGCTGTCTTGTAGCCTACACGTAGTTGTGTTCTCTGCACGGCCAGTGTATCAACCGAACATTTGTGAACTGTTTAAAACACTGATGAAAATAGCCTACACATACGTCTTTTCGGCCGATTTGTAGTTTTGTGACTATATCAGTATATGAAGCATGCATACAAACTACGGACTCTTTTTAGCTGTGCAACCATAGGACATGCATAAAAGTTCAAAATAAAAACTAAGGAAAGGTTTAAGCTGTTTGCCTATGAGGCTTACATCAAAACTATGGACAACGTTTAGCTGTGCGACTAGGAGGCATGCATAAAAACTACGATTTTTGTTTAGTTGTGTGACACGCACGCACGCACACACACACACACACACACACACACACACACACACACACACACACACACACACACAGACGCACAGAGAGAGAGAGAGAGAGAGAGAGAGAGAGAGAGAGAGAGAGAGAGAGAGAGAGAGAGAGAGAGAGAGAGAGGTAAACCTGTCAAATTTCAAGTATTTTCACCCCGAAAGAAGGACATTTTTTGTTTGCATTACTTTGTAGTCAGAGGCGTTTTCAGATTTTGAAAGCGTTTGACAATTCTTCTCGCGATTGAGTCACGAAGGATACTTAAGACTGGGTGTGTTGGATCTGTCCCTGTAAGATAGGGTAGATCAGTAGGGGCACCTAGGCTAATCCGGTGTCACAAATAGGGACACTGAGGCTGTTACTAATTTGTCCAAAGCAGAGCCATGCAGTTAATAGCTTGTGTGACAAGTAGAGCTACGGACACCATTATCGTGTGTAGAAAGCGGGGACCTATGGAGGCAAATCAATATCTTCTTCACATTTAAATACTTGGAATTTCTTTTCATCTTGCCTTCCGATCTCTCTCTCTTCTCTCTCTCTCTCTCTCTCTCCCTCTCTCTCTCTCTCTCTCTCTCCTCCCCCCTCCCCCCTCCTCTCTCCCCCTCTCTCTCTCCTCTC
This sequence comes from Alviniconcha marisindica, assembly GCA_018857735.1. Taxonomy (NCBI): domain Eukaryota; kingdom Metazoa; phylum Mollusca; class Gastropoda; family Provannidae; genus Alviniconcha; species Alviniconcha marisindica. The sequence goes on along the minus strand of JABMCL010000054.1, from coordinate 900,503 downwards.
CTCTCCCCTCTCTTCCCCTCTCCCCCCCCCTCCCTCTCCCTCCCTCTCTCTCACCCCCCCTCTCTCCCCTCTCTCCACCCCTCTCTCTCTCTCCTCCTCTCTCCCTCCCTCTCTCCTCTCTCCTCTCTCTCTCTCTCCCCTCTTCCTCTCTCCTCCTCTCTCTCTCTCCTCTTCTCCCTCTCTCTCTCCCTCTCTCTCCCTCCTCTCTCCTCTCCCTCTCTCTCCCCTCTCTCTTCTTCCTTCTCTCCCTCTCTCTCTCCCCCTCTCTCCAAATTCTGAGTGACCCTATGCGTTGTCGGAACGTTAAAGTCAAAGAACTCTGCGCGCGCGTGCCCGCGTGTTTGTGTGTGTGCGCGTGCGTGCGTGCGTGCTGTCGTGTCGTGCGTGTGGTGTGTGTGTGTGTGTGGTCGTGCGGCGTGCGTGTGTGTGTGTGTGTGTGTCGTGCGTGTGTGTGTGTGTGTGTGTGTGTGCGTGCGTGCGTGCGTGCGTGTGTGGGTGTGCGTGCGTGGTGTGTGCGTGCGTGGTGTGCGTGTGTGGTGCCGGCGCAGTGTGTGTGTGTGTCAGAGAAAAGTGAGAGAAAGAAAAGGAAAAGGGGGGGGGGGGGGAGAGAGAGAGAGAGAGAGAGAGAGAGAGAGAGAGAGAGAGAGACAGACAGACAGACAGACAGACAGACAGACAGACAGAGAGACAGACAGAGACAGAGAGGCAGATGACCATGGGGAGGGGTGGAGGGGGGCGGGGGGGGGGGGGGGGGGGCAGACACGGACGGACGGACGGACGGACAGACAGATAGAGAGGACAACGGATGTCAGAGCAACAAGATTTCGGAGAAGTAACACCAGAGTCAATTTCTGGGACAAACACCACACTTCAAAGTCACTCAAATGCAAATGACGCCATTTTCCTATCGTTTTGTGTTCCAGTATCACTGTGCCGGGGTCAAGAGGCCCTTCAGAGGTGACAGCAGTTTCCCTCGCGGCTCAACCCGGACACGCACTCCACTGATACGCCGGAGTGAGGGAATTTCGCTCTCCCGCAATAAGTGCCATGCAATTTCGTGTCTATGTCACAGACGTTCTCGCTGCGTCAGACACTGAGCTCTGTTTGCACCTTTCTAAGGGCAGCGCGGTACTGGGGCGGTGATGAGATCGCCTGGACAGAGATCACCTGGACAGAGATCGCCTGGACAGAGACCACCTGGAGGAGAGAGGCGTGGAAAGACGATGTTCCTTGAAAGGACGAGAGAGGGCCATCGTCAATCAGACGAACACTGGAACCGTTTCAAAGACAACGCTGGGGAAACTTCTGAGAGACTGGGTGGAGCGCATTGATACCATCTTGAGGGTATGAGGGCGTAATGAGTAAAAGGTGAGGAGGGGGGGGGGGGGGGGGTGGAAAGGAGGAGGGAGAGGGAAGATATAATTATGTGTGTGTGGCGGGGTGGTCACATCGAAGCGGTTGTGTATTTCCACGTGTATTTTGCCCACGTATGACCCTTCCTGCCTGGCCGGGCGTTGTGTGTGTATGTGTGTCCATCTTTCACCAGGCGCCTCGACCGTTAGCGTTCTGGCGCGCCAGTGGTGCAGCAGTTCGCATGTGTGCCTCACGCCTAGCAGGCCTGGGGTCGATCCAGACGTAAAACCAGGCGCACGAACTGATAACATACTCCAACCACTGGTTTACGACATCCGTCCTGCAACCACTGCCATACTTGGTTACGCCATAGGTCTCGGAAAATTGTCAGCTAACGAACAGTTTTTCGTTGGTGCTCAAATGGCAGTAAGCTTGTAAAAGACAACTCAAATTATATCAGGCATTTTTTTGTTTCTGTTTAAAAAATCTAAAAAATCTCCCACATTGCTTACGTAAGCACCAATAAAAAATTAATCGTTTGAATCGAGACAGAACTCTTTTCTTTTTTTTGTTTTTACCTGGGGCGGACGCGCCTCATGCGTGCTTGGACGCTATGTTGCTTCGACAGTCTTCTTAGTACCCGTACCTTTCGGAGTGCGCTGACAGCGTCGGTGGACAGCTGCGCGGAGATAAAGAGTGGCCATTCAGTGGCGTAACTAATTCCGGCAGATTTGGAGAAAGGTGCCGGAAAGCGATACTCGGAGACTGATAATAGACAACTGTCCGTCTCCAGCTCTGCCCTCTCACTCCCCGGTAGGTAGGTAGTGTTGCTTAATGTCCTCAGATGTCAGCTGACATATTACAGACAAGCTGAGGGCAATGCCGAAGCAGGATTCAATATAGCTTTACGTCCACGGTAACCAGAAGGCTCGTTAGGACGGACAGCCCAGAACGGCCACCTCGACTCTCACACAGCTCCTGAACTATGATAACTCCCCGGTTCAGTCCAGCAGTAAATGTGAGCCCGTTTGGCCTAGCGGTAAAGCGTTAGGCTGGACCTTGGAAGGACCTCGGTTCGATACCGCTTCGGCTCTCCTTTCTCTTCAAAAAGGTTGTGGTTTGTGGACACTGTCTTGTGACCATCACTTCCTACTGAAACATTAAAATGGCTCTCATCGCTGCCCATCTTAATGCAGAAATCATTCTGGTGGTGACAGTGTAGCGATAGGTATATAATCTCCCTCTTCCCCCACCTCCATACGCCCTTCCCCCCTTCTCCCCGTCCCTAATAAGCCGTACGGTTTCTGTGGACGTTAAGCACCATGTTTACTTACTCCAGCACTGAGTAAATGAGTACCCGACGGCTTTGCCGAAAAAGTTCATCTCCAACACACTGGCGTCACGTCCAGGGGGCCCGTGGCCCTCGTGAGTTCTCCACCTCTCGCGCCCCGCATTCGCCGTTCGGGAGCAGATCCGCGCGGTGGGGTTTTACCGTCAGTCGTCACAGTGGATAACGGAAGCACAGGTGGTGAGCCCTAGTGTAGGTCTGCATAAACTAGAAAGAAAGGAGGTGGGGAAAGAGGTCTATCAGTTAAACGGAAATGCTACATGCTCGCGCTTCGGCAGGGATGACGGTTGGCAAAAGCAACCATTACAACTGGCACGCGTCTCGGAAGATCTAAAGTGTTGAGGAGCTCGAGACACCACATGTGAGCACAAAGCCAAGGACATCGTACCATCGATCGCCCGAAGGAGGGAGGCGTGGAAAGAGAAAGCGCTCGGCGATTTTCCTTCAGGGGAGGAGACAGGTCCATCGTCAGTCAGACGAACATTAGAGCCATTTCGAAGGCAACGCAACGTCTGAGAGGGGTGGAGCGCATATGGGCTTTCCACAGCGAGTAGATACCCTTTAACTGAACTGAGCTGACGGACTCGCTTCAAGCACCAGTCCACACTCCAAGCCTCGCTTTCCGGTACCTTTCTCCAAACTCTGCCAGAATTGGTTACGCCTCTTTATCTCCGCGCAGCACCAACGAAAAATTGTCCGTTAGCTGACAGTTTTTCGAGACCAGTGGCATAATCAGCTGTGGCAGTGTGGAGGAAAGAGTGGTAAACCAGTGTTTGAAGTCTGGCATTAGTCCGCGGCACGATCAGGCAGCGAAAGGTCAATGCCAGTTGACGGACACGCTTATGGCAGTTAAGTTGTGATGCTTCACTGGTTCTGTTCAGCACCAGCCAATGAAAGACATGAACCAGCTAACGAAAACTGTAATGGTCCACTACAGACATACTTGACTAGCGCCGTTTTACACCAGGCAGCCTGTGGAAGTAAATGATCTGTTTAATAATAATAACCGTCATTTGTACTCAGCTGTCATTTTCCGAGTCACAATTTTCCAGACCCATGACAGTGAATGCAGAATTGCCTTCAGCAATCGTGTGCGCGAGTTGCTCGGTTTTATGGGTGACACTTCCGTGAAAATAGTCCATCGAAAAAGCACGGAACAGCTCCAGTACACTGCCGCTGACCTCAGCCAATCAAGGACAGCCATAGCAGGTGGCGCTCGAGCCTGTTAATAGTAGTGTGGCACGTGAGAAATGTATGAAGTCGGTGCTAGCATAAGGCGTGCACAATATGAAGACTTGAAAAAAAGTGCGAACTGTCTCGCCTTCATACAACCGTCAGAACTGACTGGGCGTTAAAAACCAGTGATCTTGAACTGTGATATTTACACGCATGGGTGAAAAAAGAAGCAGAATACGTTATTCGTGTATAACATTATCTGAGTGCTGCTTCGATAACAGAGCGAGGGTTGATCGGCCTTCCTGTCACTTTTGACCTTCGTGTGAGGATTAGTAGTTAGACAGGCTTAGACGGAACCTAAACTACAATCTTTGTCAAGTAAACTTTTCGAGTTCGAGTTCGTGTGAGACGTCTGGACAGTGCGTGTCTTGGGTCTCAAGTGGCTGCTAACATTGCCGGACAGAGACCAGCTCCTGGTGGTGCTGAAAATGATGATACGGTCCCGTCTGTGCCGTGCAGATTAAGCGGTGTCAGCTGGTCACTGATTCTGTCAACGCCTGTTGGTTACAGGCAGGTTTGGGGACAAAGACACCGTTGTGAGACTTGGGTTTTGTCACACCGCGTTTCTCGGGTTAAAAGTTGCCCCTCCAAAGCGTCTGAACATGGCTCGTTTGCCCATGCAGTGTGTCTGTCACTGGAAATACTATGGACTACTTGAATAAACTATCAAAATAATGTTAATCTGTTCAGTGAAATGGACAGGGAAGTGAGTAGCTACTGTAACTGTGTAAATTAGATTGTATAAAATCATTTTTAACACATGACTGTTTTACGCCGAAATTTGGGATCAGCACAAAATGTGGACATTAAACAAACAAACAAACAAACAAACAACAACAAAATGCCCGCACAAGGGGGAGGAGACAGACTTTCTATTAGCTTTGAAATCTCGCTTCTTACGTGTTTGGAATCTCAGCTCTTCTCGCTGTCCTATTGACTCAGTGAGTGTGTGTGTGTGTGTGTGAGTGAGTGTGTGTGTGTGTGTGTGTGTGTGTGTGTGTGTGTGTGTGTGTGTGTGTGTGTGTGTGTGTGTGTGTGTGTGTGGTGTGTGTGTGTGTGTGTGTGTGTGTGCGAGGGGGTGGGGTGGGGGGTCAGAATTAGAACTTGTCATTTCTATAATGTGTTCAGTTATATTTTTTCTGTTCACACGCTCCCCCCCCCCCCCCCCCTTCCCGCCAGATTCCTGACACTGAATAAAGAACAAGAAGAACAAGAACTGTTCTGACTGTTAAAGAAAAATGCGAGCCGAAGCAGAATCGAACCGAGCCTAACGAAGCTAACGCCTTACCCATAGGCCACACCGACTCACACTTATATGGTCATAAAATCACGAGACTATAGACATACTGTCACGTGTCATAGTTAATAACATTCGATTAAAATAAAAGACGTGGACTAAATTGGTGAACCACAGTTTCCCCACGAAACGTTTTGCTTCTAGTTTATTGCGTCATTTGTTTAAAAAAATCTACAATTAATACAATTAGACACTTGACACCGCGCTCACCTGTCGATGAAGTTCATCCAACTTCCATCCTGGCTTGAAAAATGGGAATACTTGGCTTTTAGGGAAAAATCCTTCAATACCTACGGCTACATAGTAGCCCGAGGCTAGACCAGGCGAGAACGGAATCCACACTTTCACCAAGCTTCCAGCACTGTCGTCACAGCGAGAGCCGCCGAGAACTAAGACAGAGTACCCTCCCCTCCCTCCTCCCTCCTTCCTTCCCTTTCTTCCCTCCGCTCTTCAAACAGGTTCCCCACCTTTTTGACGTGAGTGAAACTGGAAACCATAACATGGGCAGAGCCGCGCAAATACAATCCGCTCTCTCTACTACTGTCCTCAGGGAGTGGGACGTACCGCTGCGCTTCGGGGTCGAAGCTGTTAGAAAGAGATATGGCCCTATCAACGAAGACTCCTCTTTCAACAAAGAATCGGCAGGGTTCAATACCTGCTCCGAGAAGAAGAGCGCGCGCGGGTGACGGCCTGTGTGTCCAAAGTCGCTGTGCTTTAAGGGCGGTGAATGAGCGCCCAGCGCCGTGATTGAAACGGGTATAGTAAAGTTTTGACTGATCTGTATATCGACGTGTCTTGAGACGTCGCAGGCACGACAGCGCGGCCTGGGCGGGTCGGGTAGGAATTAGAACAGAGGGAAGGAGAAGAGATTGGTGATCACAGCTCACCGCACTTTCATTCAGGGGATTGTGGGGCTGATCGTCCAACGGCCCATTAAGCCCGCCGTCAGTCGGCCACAGATATCATCTTCAGTGAGAGGTGTTTGAAAGCGACGAGACTCTTGCTTATCGCTAAGCAAACTGAAAATAAACAAACAACTTCCAAATAGCATGTCAGCGACCCCACACCACCCCGGCACCACTCTTTGGGCACACCTGGTCAAATAATTGTCAACAGCGACAGCTCGACTTTCCTATTTGAAGATTGAAGACCACTGGTGCCGCTAGCGACTAGAATTTAAATGGCAGTTTATGTGTGACGCATGTATACTACCAGTTAACCGCTTACATAATTTGACCCGCTTTTTGCTTGTTGTACAGCTCTACTGTTCTCTGTTTGAATGTATACTTATGTATAAGTTCGAATATGTTTTGCTTAAACTTGTATGTTCATGATGTGACTCGTTGAAACTGTTAGTCGTTTTCATTCTCAAAATGTAAGATTATTTTAAAAGGCTAACTTAATTGCCATACTTTTTTTAAAACTCTCCACGAGAAACAGCTTCTTCTCTTCCTTCTCCTCAGATGTGAGCGATGTTTGCAGCCACCGTTCTGACGATCTGTTGCGCGCAAGACTGCTGCCCGAGATTTTATTACGTGCCAGACGACGATGCTGGTTCCGTAGCTGCTTTCTTGATGAAACTGTTCTTTTCATCTTCTTCTTCCTTCAAGTGTTGCTTAATGTCCTCGGATGTCGGTTGACATATTAGGGATAAGCTGAGACCAATGCGTGAGCGTGGTTCAATAATGCTTTACGTCCACGGTTTCCATGAGGCTCGTTGGGACGGACAGCCCAGGACTCTCACACAGCTATTGAACTATGAGGGGGGTTCTTTTCATCAGTTATAGTCGTACTTTTATATCTTGGAACTTTCATATATAAGCCAAGAGTAAAGCTGTAAGAAAAAAAGAAAAGAAAAAAGAAATCCAGGAAGAAATCCTCGTGGTCTCTGTGGACGTAAAGCAACACTTCAACTGAGCTGCACAGAGCTACATTTGAAGAAGAATTAAGGCACCATCGAAAAACTGTCCGTTAGCTGACAGTTTTTCGAGACCTATGGCGTAACCAGTTATGGCAGTGGCTGAAGCATGGATCTACATAATTATGTAAGTCGTTGGGCTGAAGGAAGGATGTGGTGAAGCAGTGCTCGGAGTCTGGGCAATCAACTGCAGTTGGTGTAGTGCCTAGGGTGGTGTTGGTGCACCCTACGACCCAGACTGTTCCACACTGAATGCTCTGTGCAAACACACTGCGGCCACGAACACGTCGGATGCACTCTAGGCAAGCGTAAATCTGAATACCACTTTCTTTATCACAGCAGATTATAATCTGTCTAGTAATATGACACTTACTGAATTAATCCCTTTCAGCATACAGTGTCTCAGCTTATTCAGATTGAAATAAGACCATTCAGTGTTTCATGAGTGAAAGATTGAACGAGGGGTAAAAATGATCGATAACTCCGATTTTCGAGTTCAGAATGCTTACAGGAATGTCGTAATACACAGGCTTAAGGCAGAATTAATATAAATAAAACTGATCACGTCAAAATAGTTCACATTTGGAATTTCATTTTGTTCCCCCCCCCCCCCCCCCCCCCCCCCCCCGCCCACACACACACGCACGCACGCACTTGGCACACACACACACACACACACACACACACTTGGCACACACACACACACACACACACACACACACACACACACACACACACACACGCGCACACACACACGCACACACACACACACACACACACACACACACACACACACACACACACACACACACTCAGAGTAACAATTAATCGACGGAGATAACTACGACCACTGTCGTTGTCACTGCGGGTTCTTATTTGCGACACAGACCTCACGTGCAGGTCACACGTCACAGTAGGCCTAATGGCTCCTTCGTCTGCCCCATACTCGTTCAGCTTCACGAGAAGCCGAAAGTCGACAAAAGGAAAAACAAAAATGTGGATGAAAACCGATAGATTTTATGGTATTATATGTGACGGACACATCATCGTTTGTATCATACCTGATGGCATTGCGCCCAGTGCATTTTTCGGTCGTCTTGGTAAGATGCATTTTTTTCACTGGGGGAGGCGAGGCAAAGTCACCCAGTGCAGAATTTAAGGCCTTGTTTTGAAAAAACACAACAACAAAAAACAAAAAACACTCAGTGGAACGCACATATACTCTCTCTCTTAAAAGAAAATAATAAAAGGGGGGGGGGGGGGGGGGGGAACAGCGCAAACGCTTTTTTTTTTTTTTTTTTAATAATTATTTTGTATGCCTTTGGAGTGTTTGTTTTTTAATCCAGATTTACAAAAAGCAGACGTCCTTTTGGTAACGTGTCTATTCCTTGTTTTCAAAGCTGGAGAACGCTGTAGCTCTGTCACTTGAGTGATAAAATTCAGTAACGAGCAGGCTGGCTGTGGTTTAGAACTGGCAAAAACATGAATATGAACCCAATAACTATGCCATTGAATAACTGAATTCTGATCAGAAAAAAAGGTCAGTTTTATTTCATGTTCTGTCCTTAAAAGGACTGCAACAAGCTGGTGAACTTAAGCAACCATATCAACCAGGGCGCCGTCTGAGAATAAACTGTAAGACACGTACGCTCGCAGTTCTTTCTGCCCGTGCTCGTGTGTGTGTGTGTGTGTGTGTGTGTGTGTGTGTGTGTGTGTGTCCGTGCGTGCGTGCGTGCGTGTGTGTGTGTGGAGACATAAAATGAATATCAAAGGAAAGCTATTATGATATTATCAGTTTCATAAAAAAAAGCATTCTGTATTATGCCTATTGTGTATAGCGTTTGAGAAGGTAAAACCAACGGGGCTTCAAATGTGGACCAACCGCTGTTGTGCCACCACAGCAATGAGACCCAAAAATATTCACTTTTTTTTCTTTTCACTATCCCCTTAGCCCAGCTGGAGGTTTAACTGGAAAATGGCAGACGCTGGAGACAAATAATAATTTAAAAAAATATGTATTAACATTAAAAAAATTTTTTGTAGCGTTGCTCCCACTCCCTTTTTTTTTTTTTTGGGGGGGGGGGGGGGGTGTTGAGTCACGCTCGAAGTTCGATTGGCGGCCTAAACCAGAAGAACCAGATCAGTTCATAACCAGTGCAATGACCGAGCTCCCTCGCGTGAGCCGTTTGGCCTAGCGGTAAGGCGTTAGGCTGGTAAGCAGAAGGACCTCAGTTCGAATCCGCTTCGGCTCTCTTCTCTCTTCAAAAGTTGAGGTTTGTGGACACCGTCTCGTGACTTTGTCCATCACAATTAATGACACATTAAAATGATTCTCATCGCTGCCCATCTTAATGCAGGAGTCATTCTGGAGGTGACAGTGTAGCGATAGGTGTTATGATCTCCATCTTCCCCCAACTCCATTCGCCCGTCTCTAATAAGCCTTATGGTGTCTGCAGACGTAAAGCGCCAGGAAAGAGCTCCCGCTGACAGAGTAGAGTCTGCTCCCTTGGCACCCTCATTTCGGAGTTCATCAAGCGTTTCTGTTGTTGCTGCAGCTCTTCTTCTTGTTGCTGTTGCTGTTGCTGTCCAAAATGGCGGTAATAGTCAGCTTTTTGACCTATGGTCGGAAAAATTTCCTTTCACACCCCAACCACCTGTGTGTGTCTGTGTGTGGGTGGGTGGTAGGGGGTAGTTGGGGAACACTGATTGGGATGCAGAGGGTCATGGATGGGGGCAGAGGGGTCTTGGGTGAGTATTGCGGGATCGTGGTGGTGGGGTCATTGGTAGGTAGTGTTTGGGTGGTGGTGGTGGTGGTGGGGTCAGATAAGTAGTGTGTGTGGTGGTGGTGGGGTCATTGGTAGGTAGTGTGTGGTGGTGGTGGGGTCACTGGTAAGTAGTGTGTGTAGTGGTGGTGGTGGTGTCATTGGTAGGTAGTGTGTGGTGGTGGTGGGGTCACTGGTGGGCAGTGTGTGGTGGTGGTGGTGGTGGTGGGGTCATTGATAGGCAATGTGTGTGGTGGGGGTCATTGGTAGGTAGTGTGTGGTGGTGGTGGGGTCATTGGTGGGCAGTGTGTGGTGGTGGTGGTGGTGGGGTCATTGGTAGGCAATGTGTGTGGTGGGGGTCATTGGTAGATAGTGTGTGGTGGTGGTGGTGGGCCATTGGTAGGTAGTGTGTGGTGGTGGTGGGTGGGGGGGTCATTGGTAGGTAATGTGTGTGGTGGTGGCGGGGTCATTGGTGGGTAGTGTGTAGTGGTGGTGGGAGGTCATTGGTAGGTAGTGTGTGTGGTGGTGGTGGTGTGATCATTGGTAAATAATGTGTGGTGGTGGTGGGGGGTCATTTGTAGGTAGTGTGTGTGGTAGTGGTGGTGGTGGGGTCATTGGTAGGTAGTGTGTGGTGGTGTTGGGGGGGGGGTCATTGGTAGGTAGTGTGGGTGGTGGTGTGGGATTTATTGGTGGTGGTGGTGGTGTGTATGTGTGTGTGTGTATGTGAGGATCATTAATGAATAGTGTGTGTGGTGATGGGTTCTTTATCGGTAGTGTGTGTGGTAGTGGTGGTAGTGGTAGTGGGGGGTCATTGTTGGGTAATGTGGGGTGGTGGTGATGGTCATTGGTGGGTAGTGTGGTGTTGGTGATGGTGGGGGAGGGGGGGTCACCGGTGGGTGATGCAGATGGGTTGGAGTATGGGTGGACAGGGGGCATAGGTGGATAGTGAAACTACTGTTTGTTCAAAGATAAGAACACATTCACACAAATAACAATGTTCAACACGTTCACATGCCAAACAAATTACTCCTAAGACCAAATTTAGTGTGTTCTCAAATTTTATTGAAAAAAAATTAACATGACAGATTTTGTTTTTTTATATCTAAAATGGTTTAAAATAATTATCGTCCATTCGTTTATTATTGCACAGGACTGAAGAACTCTAGTATATGCCACTTGCTGGTGTCTGACGGCAAAAAAAGGACATTTAATTATTATTTTTTATGTCCTGTTAGATTCAAACACATAAAAGGTTAAAAAGAAATCTTACTTAATATGACAAAATACACTGTGTACTTTTAACCTTTTATATGTTTGGATCTTGTTTTAGAATGCTAGCAGTCTTTCAGATTTTGTTTACTATTTTAGTGGGGGTTTTAAAGAAAAAAGTCAATCAGGAACATGTGTTAAAAATTCTATCACACTGATTGACTTTGATATGCTGTGATTCCAGCTCAGCATATGTCAAATGAGTGTAGTCGCAAGCAAAAGCACCATATACTCCTACAACTTAAATCAGTGATGTGAATTCGAAGGGGAAAAAAGGGCTTTAGCACAGGTTATTTTTTACACTGCTCCTACTTCAGTTATTTGTGTGTGTGTGTGTGTGTGTGTGTGTGTGTGTGTGTGTGTGTGTGTGTGTGTGTGTGTGTGTGTGTGTGTGTGTGTGTGTGTGTGTGTATGTGTGTGTGTGTGTGTGTGTATGTGTGTGTGTGTGTGTGTGTGTGTGTGTGTGTGTGTGTGTGTGTGTGTATGTGTGTGTGTGTGTGTGTGTGTGTGTGTGTCGTGTGTGTGTGTATGTGTGTGTGTGTGTGTGTGTGTGTGTGTGTGTGTGTGTGCGTGTGCTACTCAGCATCACCATGGACAGCTGCATGATTCACTTTGCTCTGGCCAAGCTAAAACCACAGCACATCAAACTGAACAGGTTCATCCACTGTATGGATAACTGCCTGTGAGATCTTGCATTGTTTCCATACATCATTCTGTTCACCATTTTTTGCAGGTACTGTGATGCAACATGATGTGGTGATGAAAAAGACAGCCAAAAAGCAAACAAATAAAAAAAAAAACATAAAAACACCAAAATCCCATTCTGTTTGTGAAGCAGATAGTGTCCAACTGTTTTCTTTACTTTAGAAGACTGACTCAGTCACTTCACCATTTTTTGCAGGTACTGTGATGCAACATGATGAGGTGATGAAAAAGACAGACAAAAAGCAAACAAATAAAAACAACAACATAAAAACACCAAAATCCCACTCTGTTTGTGAAGCAGATAGTGTCCAACTGTCTTCTTTACTTTAGAAGACTGACTCAGTCACTGACCACACTGAAATTCTACTGAGTGCTAACAATTATCCACACTGATATTCTACTCAGTGCTAACAATTATCCACACTTAAATTCTGGTCAGAGCTAACAATTATCCATACTGAAATTCTGCTCTGTGCTCTTAATTACCCATACTGAAATTCTGGTTAGTGCTCTGTTCTACATTGGTCAGTGCTGTGATCAACACTGAAATGCCCATCAGTGCTCTGATCTGCACTGAAATTCATGTTAGTGCTCGGATCCACAGGTAACTCTGGTCAGTGCTCTGATCCACACTGAAATTCCTATCAGTGCTCTGACTCACTGAAATTCTGGTCAGTGCTCTGACCCACTGAAATTCTGGTCAGTGCTCTGACCCACTGAAATTCCAGTCACTGCTCTGATCCAGACTGTAATTTTGGTCAGTGCTCTGTTGGACAACTTCAACGGAACTGTTGTGGAAGTGACAAGCAGGCAAGCAAATCCCATGTAATATTTCTGTGATGTGCAAATGGCATACAGTCTCAATAGTATTACCTTTGCAAAAACCTCTCCTTTATGTGACATTTCACAACATGCAAAGTGTAAAAGGCATACATGTGAAATTATGTTGAACACTGTCGAGCAAACGCAGTCCATCAAAAGTCCAATACTGCACATGAAGCGCAAAAATGAAATAAAACGTACCCTACATTATGAGAGTGTTACATTCAAAATGAAATGGACCGGAACTACATGCATGCAAGCACAACCTTGTAACAAACTTAACTGGCATATTAGGTAACTGCCAAACAGACACAACGTTCAACAACCAAGTGGCCCCCCAAAACAAACTATAAAAACAACTAGCAACAAACCAACTACCAGTAATTCCACTTCATGGCAATAAAATAAAACATCTGAAACAATATACATTGAGAATCCGCAAAATTCACAAAATGCTTTGAGTGTTTCACAGGCAATATATATACATACATGTACACCCAACTGTTACATACAGACACACAAGGAATGGGAATGGGCATGGCACAAAGTACATTCCAAGTTCTTTGTTCACATTCAGCAGCCAAATTCTGCTCAGCAGCCAAAATGTACTTTCTTCGTAACAATGCTGCTTAATGTTTGCTGAACACAAACCCGAACTAAACGAACGAGTTTGGGATTTGTTAGCTGAACACTTCTTTCACTTGATGCATACAAATGCTTGGTGACAGTGGGTAAAATGGAACCCAATCTGCCTTTAAAACAAGTGTTATGATGGTCATGTGGGAGTAGGCTGCCATTTACAGTGATAACTTGGGCAGAATTATCTCTGTAAATCTGGATGAAAAATTGACTTGGGTAATACTAATCAACAGCCTTTCTTTCTTAAAATCCTCATCACCACACTTGATGTGTGGACATCACAGGAGAAAGCAACAATTACATAATAATTATATACAATTATATTGATAGATTACAGTACAAACTGATGAGAAGCATGAGTCAACAGCCCACAACAGTCAACAGTCAAGGAAAAGATTTTGTACAGGTCAGCACCTGACCTGCAATCTCTCATTCAAACCTGCAGTCTCTCATTCAAACCTGCAGTCTCAGTTTTAATGACCTTGTCTTCCCAACGTGCCCTATTCAAACATATGTATAGTCATAATAGTGGTTACCAATTCCACTGTTCAAATTTCTTTTTCTCTCACATTTTTTTTGCAGGCATATGTTTACAAAACACAAAATACATGTATACACATGTGGTGTTGCTATTTTTTGACCAACAGGCACTTGAGAGATGTGTCCTGGTAGCCAGCAGGTTACAAGGAATCTGAAAAAGCTGAGACAATGTATACTGAAAGACATTCATTCTGCAAGTGTCATATCATGCCTCATATGATTATGAGGATGTACTTCTGGTGAAGTTTATTTATGTACCTTGTATTTTACTTGCATGCCAGGTGAGAGTTACTGTAGGCGACTACAGTCTTTGTTTTTATGTTTGTGTGACCTCTTCTGAGTGCTAATTAACTCCTTTGTGTGTCAATTCTGCACAAGTGCTCTGGGCCTCGTTCTGTTTAAGGTCACAACATTTATTCAGCCAGACAAACATGAAATGTGAAACTGGGCAGACAATGAAGTCTTACAGTTAGACGGCCAGCAGGACAATCTCACTCTGAGTGAAGTTTGAGGCATGCAGTGTCCCTTGCTGGCCACAAATCTGGAAATTCAAGGTCTGGGCAAATCTGCAATGTTCACCACTGGCTTCAGCTTAACTGGCTCTGTGAATTCTGCTTTTTATCTACAATATCCCACGACACTCTTTACTGGGAGTTATTCACAAAAGCTATTCGCCTATTACCCGAGAACAGCACAAGTTATGAACTTGGAAATATATGATTTTTTGTATTTAAAAAAAAAAAAAAAAAGAAGAGGAAAGAAGAGATAGATATATATATATATATATATATATATATGCAACAGAAAGTCTAATCAATTTAACTGAATAAGGCGGAGAAAAACAAGGTCATAAGATACTACACCTGAGACTGACTTTGATTCGATAGCAATTTAAGGCAGGTTTGATCACACTGGCAGGTATTTTATGTATAATCAACTGTTGCTGCCCAAAACAAGGCTGCTGGAGGTTTTGCAATGTGAAGCATGAATCAGTGCACTCGCTCATTCAGTGATCCATCGGTCCTTGATGATTCACACAGTTTATGTGAAACATGAATCAGCTGACTGACACCAATCAATCAATTAATAATACTAATCGTATATCATTTATGGCGCCCCTTCTTGTAAGAGCCCAGAGCAGTTACAAAGACATAAGAATGAATATGCTCATTTTATCATACACACACACACACAAACACCTGATTAGCATCAACATGCAAAGCATTAATCAGAACATACACATCAAACAAACAACCAAATTAAATGATCTAGTCAAAGCAACCAACATGGGTCCCTAGCCCACTTATTCAACACTAGCTGTCAGTATGCCATGGACCAGTCATTTCTTCTTTCACTTTTTCAGCTTGATCAGGAGATAGGAAGGACAGCATACATTTGGAGGCAGAAAAGGCAAGAAGTGAACTGGCTCTTACTGTTTTTTCTGTGACATGTACCCTGCGGTGTACCAAACACTGGTGTACCTTGTGGTGTACCAAACACTGGTAATGTGGTATACCCTGTGGTGTACCAAACACTGGTGTTCCTTGTGGTGTACCAAACATCGGTTTACAACTGACAACATCCTTCCTCCAACTGCTACCATAAATGGTTATGCCATAGGTCTCCAAAAACTTTCAGCTAACAGACAGTTTTCGCTGTTGGTGCTCAAAAGTCAAAATGGCAGTAAGTTTGTAACCACACAGACAGCTCAGGTCATATCAGGCTGCATTTCTGTTAATGCTTATGGTGCTTACACCAGCACAAATTAAAACAAAATTGTTTGAAATCAAACTTAGAACCAAGTTTTTACTGAGGCTCCTGACATTTATGTGTGTATGTCAAAACTATCTTATTTCCACAGTCTTAACTAGTACTGAAACCTTTTGCAACTTTTACAGGTGGTGCTGAAAGTGTGTGACTTATCCCATTAAACATGCTGGATCCAATCAGGCAGTGTTTTGGTTACAGCCAGTTATAATCATTATGGCCAGCCAGAATCAGGCTGATAGTATATGCCGGATCTGACTTCCGACATCCATTTCAGCTCCATTTTTCAAAAGAAGGCATAGATCAAATTGTGCAGAACTGACCCAGGATCCAGTCTGGATGGCCTGGTCAGGTTTTGGCCAAACGCTTCTAGTCTGGAAGCAAGCCGGTGTGCTGGAATCATCTGGCCTGGTTTCTGGCAGGACACAACTGGCCTGCTACCAGTTTCTCACTTTCAGATTCAGTCAGTTTTTCCACAGACATCCCGGATAATATTGTGCAAAACCAGCATGGATCAGATTTAGTTTTGGCTGTGTGAGGTTTTGGCCAAATGGATCCGGTCCGGAAGCAAGCCGGCGTGCAAGAATCATCCGTACCACTTCTGGACAATGATTCCCAGCCAATCCGGGCCAGATGTAAATTGAATCCAGCATGTTTACTGGGTATAGTGGTGAGTTAAACATATATTATGGATCCAGTGCCCCTTCAATGGCATAACCAAGTACAGCACAGTTAGGAGGAGCCAGTAAAAGAGGCTTGGAGTGTGCTGTACCACAACGACTCACCAGGAGACTGGGTGGCACTGATGTATTATCACAATTCACAGTGGCCAGTCTAGTAACATCAATCAATCAATCAACCAAATGGGATTTTTTTGTATGGCACAAATCCATATACTAAGTTCTAAGTGCTTCACATAATATAATACCACTGTAATACCGACACAAAAAACATTCCATCATCTGTACCCTTGAAATTAATCTATTACATAATAACAATACTAATACACACATGCACATGCATGTGCACATTCAGCAGCTGCAGGAAGATGATATATGGAAAATGACAGGATGCTGGTGTTAGTACTGACGTTGTTCTTGTCATCATTTTTTAAAGACATTTTTTGACTCAGTGGATTCTCATTCAGAAACAGTTAAACTGATCTGACTACAAAAAACAATGTTCCCTCGATCCTTGTAGAAGTGTTTCTCTTACTCTAAAACCCCTGTTTGTTAAAATTGCAGGAATAATTTCTATTTCACTACACCAAACTGCCCTGAACTGTACAGGTAGTTAGTTGGTGCTGTGAGATTAGTCCCACAAAATACAGGCAAAATCAGCTGACCAGTACCTTTCTCAGTTAAAACAAAAACAAACGTTTTATCATGAACGGTCCGCTACTGTGCTAGACTGCCACAACCAGTATAAATTCTGAACGTTCTGAAAGTGACCATTCACTTTATCACAGACATTTACAGATCCAGCCGAGACTGCTGCAATGTTCCCATCCTGAAAAACGTTATGCACTGTACAACTTCAGTATAAGTACAACACAGATAAAGCCTTGTGTGTAAGCAACAAGGTGTATATATATATATATACATATATATATATATCATCATGGATCATTATCAGCATATAATGCATTCTGGGTATTATACAGTTATGATGAATTATGCCAAACTGTCTCACCAACTCAAAGTCTACAGTCCATAAACATTCTGACTGTGCACATGAAATCAACAACAAAAATAAAAACATTCAAGGCAATTTGCCCCCCATTCAAGCTCAAGAGGAGCGATTTTGTTCAAATGCAAACTGGAAAAGAATGTCTTCTTCTAATGTTGCTTTATGTCCACAGAGACCATACGGACTAACAGGGGAGCCCAGGATGGCCACCTTGACTTTCACACAGCTCCAGCATTCTGAAAAGAATGTGTTATCTCCCTTAAATGCACACAAGGCATGCTGTACATGATCTTTTTCATGTTCACATGTTCAATGTTTAAACTATACCACTTGGAGAAAAAAACCTTTATTTTTGTCGTTGCTGTACATGTTTTGGACATACCTGTGACCTTGACACAAGGTCAATGTCATCAAACGGTATGAATCAGTAGACCCCAAGCAAGATTATATTCATAACCATGCAAAATGAACACTGCTTAATGGCATTCTTAATACATTATTATACATCACTTTTATATATATATATATATCCCTATTCTCCGCACTCTAGCTAGTCTTCAATTTCTTCCCCCTCTTCCTTTTGCTGAAATGAAGCTTGTAAGCCCCTACAGCACTGGGTATGCATACTTCAGAAATAATAAATGGTTGGGTGGCATGGGGGAAATTTGTCCAAACAGACATACATGTATGATGTACATGCACGCTTCAAGACACAATTCTGTCATCTTGACTCAACACAAACTGGTTTTGGTTTGTAGACACCTTCAACCAATCGCAGACTAGTTTACAGCATGAATACCTGTGTGATCTCATGAATATGTAGTAGAATTTTCTTTTTCAAATGCTCTGTGCTTCAGGGCAATTTTGACCAGGGTGGGGGAATTTCGTCCTGCATCTCAGGGGAACTTTGACCAAACGTAAAGACAACGCACTCAACGAAAGGAAAGACACCCAAAACCAGTAATTGTTAAGTTTGGTGTTTTCAGCATAAACGTGGAATTAGGGTCAACTCAGTATGAATAGCATGAACCCAACAAAAGTGTTTTATTTCTGAAGTCCTAACTGGTCCTACAAAGTTGACAAATTTCTTTCAGTGTTTGCCCCACCCCCCTTTCAGCTGAGGTCAACGTTTCCCAATTCTGTTCAATTATCAGCAAGTCCTATTCCTTCATGTTACTGTTAACGATGTATTAAAAGTGATGGGTAAATGGAAAGGGCAAATTTCCCCCAGGTGGTGTGAGCGAACTTCCCCCAAGCATAATTTATGCTGCGAGAAATTCATCCACCTTGAAAATTTACTCTTTACTTTGTGTGAATACCTTTTTGCAGAAAATAAGTGACGTATATCAATTTATCAACTTTTGATACATGTGTGAAAACTAAATTCGATAGACTTTTCAAGCACTGAGCTTTGAAACAAACAACATCAACTAACAGTGTGCCGGTCATTATGTACTGCGTATAACCCATTCTATGGTTTGTTGCCAAGCGAACAGCATGGCTCCCAGAATAGTAGTTTTTCCCATACATGACTTGTAAAATCACTCTCATTGGTTGTTTTGTTTGTGGACTGATCCATTATGCAGCTGATGTCACAGTTTGGAAAAGTTCACTTGTATGGGTCAATGCGTGGTGTTGAGAACAGTTTAGAGGGTGTTTTGGTGGGCGAAGTTCCCCCCACCATGAGTGTGGAAAAATTTCCCCCAGGCCACCCTAACTCCCCTGTAAACCCCTGTAGTCTATCAGTGTATGCTGAACACCTACACATGGCTGTAACAGTGACAATTCATAAAGTTAGTTGTCTAGCCAACGGCACAATTTACAAAATGACAAAATCTCTTTCTCAGTTTCTGTCCAATGACAATGTCTCGCACCAATGATTTTCCACAGTTTCCCTCACCACCAACAAACAACGAAAGCATTGCAAGCAAGTGAAAAATTCCTATCACTAGCTACTATCACAGTCCTTGCCCAACAAAGCCCTCCCACAAGGGGAGTAAATGCCTACCTTTGTTTGTGCACAACCCCTGGGTGGTGATCTCCCTTAGCTAAACTAGCACCTTTGATTTGCAGAAGGACGCTAAGCTCTGCCTGTCTGACACCCCAATGGCCTCCATGGTGTCCCTCTCCACAAAGTACTGGAAGTATTTCAACTGGCACATTCCCTCCTCTGTCCGCCCCTGACAAAACCTCACGTGGGGGGTGATGTCTTTGCCGTTGTGCACGACCCGGAGGTGGTGAGCTCCCTTGGCGCGCACCTTCCTGTAGAGCTCAAAAACAACCCTGGTGGCGTAGCGCGGCCACTTGCCGTCGTGCACCCCTAGGGCCTGCAGCAGCGGGGACACGGTCAGGTCGTGGCCTGAGTACAGCGTGAACTTGACGGGGGACTGGTTGCGCGACACCCTCACCATGCTGGTCAGGATCTCCAGCAGCAGGGAGTGGATGACAGTGCGACTGTACTGGTCAAACTTGGAGTTGTTGGTGTAGCTCTGGGCGTCGCTGTCCACCAGCGCCCACAGCCGCTCCATCATGGCCGTGGTGACGCACTCTCCGTCGTTGGCGCACGGGAGCGGCACACCGTGACAGGCGTGCCCTTGAAGCAGGTCCATGAGGGCGGCGGGCCAAGGCAGGTGACCGACCTTGATGCCAAACACCTGCGCCAGGGCTCCCATGGAGGGCTGCCAAGCCGGGTTCTTGTTGCCGCGTTTGTGGGGCCCTCTGTCAGCCTCCTGCTTGAGCCTGGCCAGGTTCATGCAGCACGCCGCTGGCACCACCGCCGGGCTGCAGAACACAGAGTTCTTGGCGGCCCGGATGTCCAGTTCTGACACGTTGAAGCGTGGCAGGAAAGAGTAGAGCAAAGCCATGGCGCTCTGGTAGGTCCGGGAAATGAGGGTGCTGTGCAGGTCCAGCTGGGTGGAGGGAGAGAAACGGGCGCCAAACAGGTTCCACTTGTGCACGTACTTGGCCTTCAAGGCCAGGCCGTTAAGCAGGTGCTGCGCTGCCCCAACTCCCGTCAGCTGCGAGCTGCCGCACTCGCTGTGCTGCGGGTACAGCGCCCAGCTGGCGAAGTCGCTCCGCACTGGCTGCTTCTCCCTCTGCAGCTCCATGTCTGACAGGAAACTGCGCAGCTCCGGAATGGACTGGAGGAACTCTGCATCCATGGTGCAGCCATGTTGGGGCACAGGGCGCGGGATGCCGAGGAAGGTGGTCATGGGGGTGCGGTCGCCATGGCGGATGACAACGAAGACAGACATCAGGACGTAGTTCTCGGGTGCCTCACCTGCCAAAGTTAAAGAGCTGAAGCGGTCATGGATGCAATGACAGCATTAACCCTGCTAATATCATGACACCTTTTATTATCTATCTATTATATCATGACACCTTTTATTATCTATCTATTATTAGTGTATGCAGATTAAGAGAAAGGGGGTGTATGCCTAAGAGTGTGAACATGCATGTGTCTCATGACTTAGAATTATTGAGATATGTTCTTCATTGCGCGATCGAACGACAGCTTTAATTTCCCACTGGGATGAATAAAGTATATTGTTATTGTTATCTCTACTCATGGTTTTGAACTGCCTATATGAAACTGCAGTGATAATGCTAGACATTTTCAAACCGGTCTGACATCTATAAAGTGGTGAAAGTGGTTCACAGAAACTGGTCAGTCACTGTAACCGGTCAGATACACAGCCGTCTGTACTACTACTAGAGATCTACTAGCAAACACCCTGTTTCCTGTGTCAGATACACAGCCGTCTGTCCTACTACTACAGATCTACTAGCAAACACCCTGTTTCCTGTGTCAGATACACAGCCGTCTGTACTACTACTACAGATCTACTAGCAAACACCCTGTTTCCTGTGTCAGATACACAGCCGTCTGTCCTACTACTACAGATCTACTAGCAAACACCCTGTTTCCTGTGTCAGATACACAGCCGTCTGTACTACTACTACAGATCTACTAGCAAACACCCTGTTTCCTGTGTCAGATACACAGCCGTCTGGACTACTACTACAGATCTACTAGCAAACACCCTGTTTCCTGTGTCAGATACACAGTCGTCTGTACTACTACTACAGATCTACTAGCAAACACCCTGTAGTTTCCTTTTACCATCTAGAACACACAGACATGCACACTTGCACACACACACACACATTCATCTGCCTCCTGCAATACATAATCAGACATTTTAATTTTTAGGTTGTCAGTCAGGCAATGACACCAAAGTCCGCCCCTGCAACAAAATCTGAAGGATGTTTGAGGCACTTTATCTCGAGAAAAACTTCCCGTCTTGAAAGAGTTCCTTTCAAGCCAGTTCAACAGTACTTTCATCCATGTTTCACCCTTTTCCACCAGCAGAATTCTTGGGATTTGAACTGACCTTCATCGCCCACATTGACCTTGGTGGGACTGTTGCAGTACTCAGCCACCCGAGGGACTTCCAGAGGACTCCTGTACATGAACTCCAGAGTCTTGTTGCCTGTCCATGATGGATGGAGTCTTCCCCGACGGTTGTGCGAGCCACGGTGGTTGCTTCTGCCACCCACCTGTTGTTCCACGTTTAGGAACGACACTGCGACAAACAGCATCACGTCATTTTATCATTATTGTCATTTTAAAATGTAGATCATTAGGTCCCAATCTTTTACAACAACAACAAAAGATGATACCCCCCCCCCCCCCCCCCACTGGCCTTCTGCCACACCAAGTAAGTACTATACGGATTACTATTTAAATGAAAATTATTGTATGATAATTGACCCTTCCCTAATAAGCCGTACAGTTTCTGTGGACGTTAAGCACCATGTTTACTTACTTACTTACTATGATAATTGATATGAAAATATAAATAAGCTAAGGAATCGCTTGTTACCAGGATTCATGACCTGAAACACAGTGTCAAAAATAGCATTCATGATCACTAGTCCAAAATGGCTGTTGAAAACTTCTGCTGCTGATGGTCATTCAGAGGGATTTGAGGAACAAGGGAAGTCTTGAGGTGTGAGAAAAAAGAAAGAAAAAAAAGAAGAAGAAGACAACGAAAAAGTTGTGGGACAGGTGCTGTGAGTGAAAGTGACCATCTGGTCTGGAAATCAGTGAAAGTGAAAGTGACCATCTGGTCTGGAAATAGGTGAAAGTGAAAGTGACCATCAGGTCTGGAAATCAGTGAAAGTGACTATCTCAGTATATGGTCTGGAAATCAGAGACAGTGACCATCAGGTCTGGAAATCAGTAACAGTGACCATCAGGTCTGGAAATCAGTGACAGTGACCATCAGGTCTGGAAATCAGTGACAGTGACCATCAGGTCTGGAAATTAGTGAAAGTGAAAATGGCCACTTGGTCTGGAAATCAATGAAAATGACAAGCTGGTCTGGAAGTGAGTGACCATCTGGTTTGGAAATCAGTGAAAGTAAAAGTGACCATCTGGTCTGGAAGTCTGTGAGAGTGACCACCTGGTCTAGAAATCAGTGAAAGTGACCATCTGGAACTAGAAGCACACACAGAACCAAGTTTTTTTTAATGTACATTTTTAAAAAGCTTTCCTTCTGTTTGTTCAATTTCTGCATGTAGGAAGACCAGGATCAAATCAATAGATCAGTCTGGCATTAGCACAGCCACACCCCCAACCCCTCTTTAAATAAAAGAAAAGAAATACAATCACTAAATGGGTCATTTTGTGCACTAGAATAAAAACATCCTTTTTTCTCTCTTTTTTTATTCACGAAAATAGCTTTAAATGTAAAATACTGTGCCATTTAAGGCATTGCTACAGTATAAGAGAATGATTAATTGAGTAATTATGTTTTCACAAAACTTCCCAGACTTTCTGAAGAAGGGCAGTTCATTGTAGCAGATTCTATCTAAACTGTCAACGGTACTTACTGAACAGAAAATAGGTCACACCCATCACAGCTACCACCCCTACAATGATGAGCTTTCTCAGAAGATTGCGACGCAACATTGCTGCCCTCAGTATTCGCATCATCTTGCCTTCTGTCAGGATTCTGCTGTGGGTGACATAGTGCAGTGATCTAAACTTTCACACAGCTGTGATTCTCATGCAGAAAACTGTATGGTGCCCTTGTGTTGTCAAAAGTCCTGTGAAGAAAAGTGCAGAAGTGAAATGCACTGCCGGGAATCTGAAAAAAATAATGGGAGATACGTTTAAACATTAAATACAGGATGGTCACCTGTGACAACACAGAAGCTGCAGTGACTTTTAAAGTTCTCAGTAAATTTTCACTTGTTTCAGTAGCACAAAATTAATTTGGACACAGCATACACTAGTGCTACCGTGCACAGATCCGAGGTGTCCATTTTGAGTGGTCCACTACATTTGGTCAAAAATCATTCTCACGTGTTGGTCCCTTTACCAGTAATGACCTTTGACACAGTCTCCAAAAATCAAACTCTCACAATCTCAGACATAACTGATTTAGAGTAGATATGCCTTAACTCACTTCCTCTGGAAGCAAAGCTTCTATTTCTAGTTTTCTGCCACAGTACCCTCTGATTCTGAATGGGTCTGATGTATTTTACTCTGTGTCAATATCATCATATGATAATTCATATACTCCTGTGAAAAACAGCAAATATTTGTTTGTGCATATATATATATGTATATATATATATATATATATATATATATGTGTGTGTGTGTGTATACATCATTACATGTATACAGTGTAGTGTATGTGCACATGTACATGCACATGTGTGTGTGTGTGTGTGTGTGTATGTGTGTGTGTGTGTGTGTGTGTGTGTGTGTGTGTGTGTGTGTGTGTGTGTGTGTGTGTGTGTGTGTGTGTATGGTGTGTGTGTGTGTGTGTGTGTGTGTGTGTGTGTGTGTGTGTGTGTGTGCACATGCATATGTGCATGTTATGTTGTGGTGCATGTGCATGCAGACGTATTTCACTGATGCTATTGTAGATTTGTACAAACCCCCCACAGCAGGGTACACACAACAGCTTCATAAATCTTCATTATTATTATTAATATTATCATATCAAAATAAAATGTTCACAAAACAATCAATAGCCATGACGACCTGCAACCTCAAGAAGGTACCCAGCAACTCAGCTTCTGACTATCAACTCAAGAGGACAACCAGGAAAACTGCTGGTCCCTCAAACTGCATTTGCCATGCTGACAGTGACATTGACAGCTACCTTTAGGCACAGCACTCCTCCTCCTTTGTCTGCAAATGCAATGCCAACCCTCTCAACATCTTGGGAGAATGATACACAGCAAGAGCATTTGCTATTTAGAAATCCAAAAAGGGAGGCTTGAGCACAATCGAGCATGGTCACCATTATGCATTACATTTACAGCTTTTTTACATGCCATTGCTAGTTGCTATGTTTTGCAACTGCTCCAAGACTTCTCCACAGTCAAATTCTGTGCACTCTACCAAAGTCTGTCAGATGAGGTTATAAAGAATAATACACTACAAGTACAAGACACAAGTTAATTACAACTATAGTAATATTACTATTACAAGTTTGTATTAACTAGTAATATTAAAAATATTGCTATAGTAGTAATTAACTTATAATTTACGTATACATTACATATATATATATATATATATATATATATATATATATATATATATATATATATATATACAATACAGTGATGTTTCCTGTGTGTATTGCACTATTACTATTATTGACTAGTATAGTATTAGCATTACCATTAATTAATTATGAAGTGCATGCAAAAACTAATGACCACATTATGTATAGTAATTAGTATACATACTACATGTTAAAGCTCCCATAGCCCCATAGTCCACATCTGAGTTTGGTGGACTATGAAAATATCAAATTCGAAATAACCCAACATGCACTAAAACAGTAACATTCTAAAAATGGCAGAGTTTTCAAGGTGCTGACCGAGTTGTACTGTTGACTATACAAATAACAGAAGATTCCCCCCCCCCCCCCCCCCCCCCCCCCAGTCAAACTGACTTAGTCAACGTTTTGCTTCTTCTCCAAATGTTGCACTTTACCCGTCAGCGTGTTCAGCTTAGATTGGTCGGCTATGTTATTGTTACACAACTTGGACTGGTCGGCTTTGTTATTGTTACACGGACTGTAGAACAAGAAGCTTCATCGTGAATCCCTGTTGCCTTCAAGTTCAAACCGAGTGCTGTGAAGCTGAGGCCGGGGACGGGTGAATTCTCGCCTCCGGTGATAATCCCCCCGCCCCCCCCCCCCCCCCGACCGCTGTTTACTTTTTGACCAAACAGGTTGGACTTACCACAGAATGACGAGAGAAAAAAGAAAAAAAAAGTAGCCGACAACCCACTCCGTAGTTTGTTAACGAGACTGCATCTCCAAGGGAAGTAACTTCAATACCTCGAAAAGCTATATGTGACTGGTCTCGCTTGATTGCTGCGTAGTCAAACCACAAACGGAAAAGGCTGTGTTTCGTGGCGAAAGTGCCCCCCCACTTCTTCTTCTTTTTTTTTTTTTTTTTTTTTTGGGGGGGGGGGGGGGGTATTATTATCCCTTTTTAAAATTTATTTTTTATTGCAGATTTTGCCGACTGTCGGTCGTAAAACGGATCTCACAATTCCACAGTAATCGGCTTTGCTTCGATGTCGGCAGCCAGAAGCCGTGAATCGACTGATTCATAACTTCATTTCCGTTTTTGCAACAATTTATTTATTTTGCTTCCTTCACTGCCGTAGTTGTTTTTTGTTTTGTTTTCTCCATCAGAACATCGTTGACCATGGAACAGCAACCAACTTCACCAGTTCGAGTCGAGGCTGATCGGCCGATGGAAAACAACTTGACACATCCGCAGCGAAGGAAGCACTGAGTACAAAACTAATCAGTCGTCGCAACTGAAACGGTACTCAGTTATTTGCTACCCTGAGACATAGGCCTAATGTCACGAGTCTCATATAAGGACTTGAGTTAGTCATACCAAGGTCCCGCGGCCTTTACCTGGAACCACTGACATATGAGCTGCCACTGTCGGACTCACCGTGATAGTAGACATACCAGCCCACTCGACTCATCGTGACTGAGTCGACGAGTCACACAGTGAGTCTTCCGGCCTCAAAACTGTGACATGCTTAGGTTATTCCGGCTCCAGCCGAGTTTCACTGAGCAGCCTCCCACAAACCGGTTTAATAATAATAATAATAGCTGTTGATTTCCGAGTATAGTGCCGTCAGTCTCAGTCACCAATAAGCCGGCGGGTGAGCACACTGCGCTTTACTGACAAGATCAACAATAATAAATACCGTGTATGAAACCTCAAAAATTATACTGAAACTTATAAAATCATAATATTCCTATTCCTCGCACACCACACCCGCTCATGACACGAACACACACGCCGCGCGCGCGCATAGAAGGAATGTGACTGACGAGGGGTGACTCAGTGAGGGAGGCGCGGGGTAAATAGGGGAGGCAAGAAAGAAGACAGAATCTAAAATCACCTGTGGTATTGTTCGTAGACGGGTGGGCTTTTAACGCAATTTTGAAGGCGTGAGAAGATCAGAATGTGACGGATGTCAGACGGAAGCAAATTCCATTACTCTGGAGCCCAATAGGAGAAACAGCGTACGACTGATGTACGACTTGAAGTATCCCGCGGCCGGTGTGTCTGCAGAAGAACGAAGGTGTCTGGAAGGGACGGTGTACACTGTGTACACTGGCAGGGGTGTTTACGTTTAACCTCTGTTATTATGAGATTATTCAGTAACGGTTCACACTGCCGAGGCTGAGGCCGTCAGTGTGCATAGCCTATCATCATAGTCATAGCAGCTGTGACCACACTCCGAGCATCGCCGCTTTCCGGCACCTTCCTCGTTGAAGCCGGGAAGGATGTCGTAAACCAGTGCTTGGAGTTTGAGCTGTGACCTGCCTCCTCACAGCCTCCTGCAATTTGGCAAAATCACAGGGAGAGAGACTGAGAGAGAGAGAACTCTAACTCGAAAACACAGGAGCTCGAGACACTACCAGCAAATAAGGCAGTAGTCGGAAATCTGATCAGTTCATGTGACTTGTACTGGAAAAGAAAACAGAAACAATCAATGCTTACTCTTATAAAGAACAGTAAGGAGAGGGTCTGAAAAGAAGAAAGGAGAGAGAGAGAGAGTTGGTGTTTTACGCCCAGTCAACCAGTGCGGTTATATCAAGGCGATGCGGAGAGAGAGCCGAGAGAGAGAGAGAGAGAGAGAGAGAGAGAGAGAGAGAGAGAGAGAGAGAGAGAGAGAGAGAGAGAGAGAACTCGAACTCGCGGAAAACTTTAATACTAGGCTCAAGGATATACGTCAGGTCCATTTGGACCTATCTAACAGCCAGTCGGCCTTGCTATACTACAAACAGAGAGAGAGCATTCAGTTTAAAGACGGGGTTCAGAATGGGACCATAGTTCGTCACAGTCTTCGTCATGAACTTGAGACTTAGCTGTTCCTGTGGGTACTCCGCTGTGGACGTATTGGCGGTCCTGCCTAAACAGTGCCTGAGTCAAGGGATGAACATGAATGGCACAGCAGATAGACTGGCGGGAAAAGCAAAATGACCACCACGAAGTGGCTTGCACTAGTCTCTGGCGGAAGATCTCGGCAGTGTTGAGGAGCTCGAGACACTACCTGCTTGTGCCTACAAGCCAAGACCGGCATCACACCGTCTATTGAAACAGGAAGCGCTCGACGATCTTCCTTGAAAGGACGAGAGAAGACCATCGTCAACTGATCAAACGAACTTTGGAGATGTCAGTTTCAAAGGCAACGTTGGGGAAACGGCTTCTGAGGGACGGAACTGATGGAGCGCATAATTATGGGCTTTTCCGTGCACATATGTAATGGTGTGGAGTGGTAGAAGGACAGGACACAGGCAGCGGAGTCAGTCAAAAAGCGAGACCACAGCAGGCGGAGGCAGCAATCAGGTTTTACTGTACAGCAGCAGACAATTTTCAGGACACTCATGTCAACAAAACAACCACACTCACGGTGCGGCGGGTAGCTTTGCCGTAGGATCGGGTTACTGTCGGTTAATGTTCTTTTCTGCCTGACGTCGAGAGCGCCTAGGCAGAAGCACAGGTGGTCCGGATGGACGACAGGTGGCACTACTGGCACCGCAACAGCAGCAGGAGCTGGATTCTGCGGTTGCGAAATGTACAGTTCATCGTCACTGTTTGACTCAGAGTCAGTGACGTCTGGCCGCGGAGATGGAGACTGCTGGCCAGCGGCGTCGACGACAAAAGGGGTGCTGAAAATTGTCTGCTGCTGTACAATAAAACCTGACTGCCTCCTCCGCCTGCTGTGGTCTCCATTTTTGACAGACTCCGCTGCCTGTGTCCTGTCCTTCTACCATTCCACTCCATTACACGTAGATGTAAAGATACCGTCTTGAACTGAACTGAACTGATCGAAGAGGCACATGTCATTTTACGAACAAACTCTCGGAGTACTTACCGCGTCGTGGTGCTCCGGCAGAGTGGCCCTTTACGGCACTGGTTTACCACATCCTTCCCCTAAGCTCTGTTTCGTTGGTTGAAGTGTTGCTTTACGTCCACAGAAACCGTAGGCTTATTAGGGACGGGAGCCCAGGACGGCCACCTCGACTTTCACACAGCTGAAGGCTACGTTGCTTCCACAGTCTTTGTACCCAAACTTTTCGGAGGGCGCTGACAGAGTCAGTGAACAGCTGCGCCGGCGGAAATAAAGAGAGCCCCCAAACTCCGGGCACTGGTTTACGACATCCTTCCTTTGGAGGAAGGTGCCAGAAAGTGAGTGGCTCCCCCCCCCCCCCCCCCCCCCCCCCCCACTTAAAACTCAAAGAACAGTCATTGAAAATACAAAATTTACATAATAAACAAACTAGTAATTTACGTAATCTACACACACTCATTCACTCACACACACACACACACACACACACACACACACACACACACACACACACACACACTGCTCTGACGTTTGAACATATTTATCTGTTCAGAAATGCTATTGACTGTATTTCATTTAGGTACGCGAAATCGTCTACCAGACGGAAGAAGCTCATAATATTTAGCAAGGACATGGCTGTTGTCATCCACAATCACCCTAGCCTTCCGTACCACACGACGTTCATACAACTGACTAAAGTGTTCTTGTCTTTCACCCACAACCTTGCCACACACATTCACCACTTTATTCAGGACATTTTTGCTTTTCACATTTAAGCCTTCAAACCGGCAGCACAGCCGGGAACGAAAATGTTAAAACTGATTCAACTGATTGCGTAAATTGGGCAGGGGGTACTCTTCCTATATTACACCGGCAGCATCGTGGTCAGACTGACTCGGACAAACATCGCCAGGTGTATGAATTTGTTTTCCTTTCTAATACCGACGCTAACCAGAGTCGACAATGAACTCGCAAGCACTCTCAGTGTGAGCTGGTATCGTAGATTGTTTTGGTGGATTTTTTATATTAGAGATGAAAAGAATGCCGACGCCCTTTTTTATTATTTTAACTGTCTGTGTGTCTCTCTGTTTCTGTCTCTCTGTCTGTGTCTGTCTGTCTGTCTGTGTCTGTGTCTGTGTCTGTCTGTCTGTCTGTCTGTCTGTCTCTCTCTCTCTTCACTTTTTTTTTTTAACACTTCGAAATACATAAAATTAATAAGTGAATAAAATGTATAATTAAAAAAGAAAAGAAAACAACAACAACAAAACAAACAGACACACACACACACACACACACACACACACACACACACACACACACACACACACGCTGGAGAGAAGAGGGGAGGGGCGTGGGTAGGACTGAGCATCATACACATCAGTCGGCTACAAGAAGCGAACGTCCTTACCAATAGTGTCGTGGAGTCCATTTGTTTCCAGTCCGTCCCTAATAAGCCTTACGGCTTCTGTGGACGTAAAGCACCATGTTTACTTACTTACCGAAAATGAAGGCGTAAAACACCATGCTTACTTACTTACCGAAAATGAAGTCGTAAAACACCATGCTTACTTACTTACCAAAAGTCAGTGAAGGCGTAAAACACCATGCTTACTTACTTACCAAAAATGAAGGCGTAAAACACCATGTTTACTTACTTACCAAAAGTCAGTGAAGGCGTAAAACACCATGTTTACTTACTTACCAAAAGTGAAGACGTAAAACACCAT
>JABMCL010000054.1:837500-862500 GCA_018857735.1 Alviniconcha marisindica | reverse complement strand
CTCGCTCGCTCTCGCTATTGTTATTTGAACGGTTCGCATTGTTGCTGCCTCTTCTCATTTATTGTGTGTCTGAAAACAAACAAACAAACAAAAATTTAAGATATGAGTTTATAGAACCCAAATATTTCAATAACCCATGCGAATTTCGGTTGGCATTGCTCTTAGATACACAGAATGAACACGCCCTGAAAAAAATCTTGCTTTGTTTGTGTATAAAGCATTCAGCAGAACAAAAACCCTGCTATTGTGTAGAACTTGAAGAAGATATGATATATATAAGAAGGAGATGAACTAATAATCATGAAAATTATTGTAATATTCTCCTCTACATAACGTTTCGCTTCGGCTTGTTCATTTGCAACATTCCAACGTCAGCAAATTGAATACTGTGTGTGCATTGCATTATAAGGTTTATTGTGCTTACACCCCTTCAAATGGGGCTATGGCCTTATTGAATAAAATTTCCGCATTCCGTATTTCTCTCTCTCTGTGTCTCTGTCTCTCTCTCTCTCTCTCGCTATCGTTATTTGAACGGTTCGCATTGTTGCTGCCTCTTCTCATTTATTGTGTGTCTGAAAACAAACAAACAAACAAAAACAACAAACAAACAAACAAACAAAACAAAGAAAATCTGAAAGAGAATCACTGCTAGCGTTCTAAAACAAGATCCAAACACATTTTTTTTCTTCAAACGGACGCTTATTTATTTTAACTCGGACACAGTATGCAAATTTTCAGGGAAATCCCCTTTATCAAACCACAAAATGACCCGTTTTTAATTTTTTAAAAATTATCATCTTTTTCATCATTACTGCGGTGGTCAGTGTTGCTACTATTGTTTTATGTGTAGCCTTCTGGCATGTAGATTAGCAGGGACAGATTGTAACAACAGGCAACTGCCTAAAATCTTAATGCTTGTGTAATAAAATTCTAAAATTTTGAGTTTTCTCTCTTCTCTGTCTCTGTTTTCCCCGTCCCCCACTTCCCCTATCTGTGGGTTTTTTTTGTGGGGGGTGTGTGTGTGTGTGTGTGTGTGTGGGTGTGTGTGTGTGTGTGTGTGTGTTTTGTGGGGTTTTGGGGGTGTGTGTGTGTGTGTGTGTGGGTGTGTGTGTGTGTGTGGGTTTTGTGTGTGTGTGTTGTGTGGGGTGTTTGTGTGTGTGTGTGTGGGTGTGTGGGTGGTTGTGTGGGGTGGGGGTGTGTGTGTGTGTGTGTTTTGTGTGTGGTGTGGTGTGTGTTGGGGTGTGTGTGTGTGTGGTGTGTTGTGGTGTTGTTGTGTGTTGTGTGTGTGTGGTGTTTGGGGTGGGGTGTGTGTGGTGTGTTTTTGGGGGTGTGTGTGTGTGTGTGTGTGTGTGTGTGGGTGTGGTGGTGGTGGGGGGTTGGGGGTTTATATATTTTTATTAATATTTTAAAATATAAAATTATATATATATATAATTTTATATTTTATATATTTTATTATAAAATAAATTTTATATATGTGCGGTGGTGGTGCCCTGCGTGCGTGCGTGCGTGCGGTGTTGTGTGTGTTGTTTTGTGTGTGGGTGTGTGTGTGTGTGTGTGTTGGGGTTTGTGTGTGGTGTGTTTTTGTGTGTGTGTGTGTGGGTTTTGTGTGGGGTGTGTTTTGTGTGTGTGTGTTTGGGGTGTGTGGTTGTGTGGTGTGTGTGTGTGTGGTGTGGTTGGGGGGTGTGTGTGGTTTGTTTTGTGTGTGTTGTTTTTGTGAAGGAGGAACATCGGGGAAAGGGAAAATTTTGGACCCCCACTTCAAGGGCCCCCAAACGTATTGTGGTGAGGAGGAAAAAAGTAGGCAAGGATACAAAAACACACCACACACACACACAAACAAACACACCACAAACACACAAAACACCACACACACACACACACACAAAAACCCCAACACACACACACCCACACACACCCCACACACCCACACACACACACACAAAAACCCAAAAACACACACACACACACACGAAAACCCACACACACACACCAAAAAACACACACACACACACACACACACACACCAAAACACACACACACACACGAAACACACACACACACCCCACCCCACACACACACACCCCACACACACACACACACACACACACAACACACACACACAAAACCCCACACCCCACACACACACACACACACACAACACACCCACAAACACACACACACACACACACAACACACACACACACAACACACCACACCACACAACACACACACACACACACCACACACACACACAAAACCACAAACCCCCAAACACACACACACACACAAAACACACACAAACACACACACACCACACACACACACACAACACCACCCCCACCCAGCCCCACACACACACACACACAACACACCACACCCCACCACCACACACACACACACACACACACACAATAAACACGCACCACAAAAACCCACGCACACACACACACCACACACACACACACACACACCACACCCACAAAACACCACACACACACACACACACCCCCCACCACACAAACAAAAACACCAACAAACAACACATTTTTCAAAACACCAAACATGAAAATAACAGAACCACACCACCAACCACACACACAAAACACACAACACAACACACACACACACACACACAAACACCAAAAACAAACATACAACTTTTTGCAACAAAAACAGCACAAACCAAACCACAACAAAAATAAACAACACACACACACCCCACACACACCACACACACACAACACACACACCAAAACACACACACACGCCCCCCGCGCGCGCGAACGCAAAACATAAGCAATACAACTTATTGCCAAGTGTCAATACAAATGCACGAGGAATGTTTTTTTGTGCAATTTACACTCAAACAGGGAAAATGAACATGAACACACAAAAACACACACACACACACCCCACAACACACCAACACACACACACACACCGCGCGCGCGCGCGCGCGCGCGCGCCGCAAACATAATACAATACAACTTTATTGCCAAGTGTCAATACAATTGCACGAGGAATGTTTTGTGGTGCCAAGTACTCTCAAACATGGAAATGAAAATGAAAATGAACACACACACACACACACACACACACACACACACACACACACAACACACACACACACACACACACACACACACACACACCAAAACACACACACACACGACATGGCATAACGATTCGCAGTTCGCACAGGCGGGTGCGAGTAACCTGCACATCCGACTTACGAACCATGCACTCTAAAACAGGCCACACCCTAAGTCACAGCTAATCACAGTCACAGCAAAAGCGTAATTTCGAAAAGAAGGAACAACGCGGACATGGTAACACTTGCACACAAAGCGTAATTTCGAAAAGAAGGAACAACGCGGACATGGTAACACTTGCACACAAAGCGTAATTTCGAAAAGAAGGAACAACGCGGACATGGTAACACTTGCACACAAAGCGTAATTTCGAAAAGAAGGAACAACGCGGACATGGTAACACTTGCACACAAAGCGTAATTTCGAAAAGAAGGAACAACGCGGACATGGTAACACTTGCACACAAAGCGTAATTTCGAAAAGAAGGAACAACGCGGACATGGTAACACTTGCACACAAAGCGTAATTTCGAGAGGAAGAAACAACGCGGACATGGTAACACTTGCACACAAAGCGTAATTTCGAAAAGAAGGAACAACGCGGACATGGTAACACTTGCACACAAAGCGTAATTTCGAAAAGAAGGAACAACGCGGACATGGTAACACTTGCACACAAAGCGTAATTTCGAAAAGAAGGAACAACGCGGACATGGTAACACTTGCACACAAAGCGTAATTTCGAAAAGAAGGAACAACGCGGACATGGTAACACTTGCACACAAAGCGTAATTTCGAAGAGGAGAAACAACGCGGACATGGTAACACTTGAAACACAAAGCGTAATTTCGAAAAGAAGGAACAACGCGGACATGGTAACACTTGCACACAAAGCGTAATTTCAAAAGAGGAGGAACAACGCGGCCCAGGGCCTTGCACACAAAGTGTGATTTTCGAGGAGAGAAGGAACAACGCCCGAACATGGGTAACATTTGACACGAGAGCAATTCAAAAGAAGGGCAACGCGGCAATGAAAATTTGACAAAAGGTAACCGACAACGAGGAGGAAGCACCGGGGAAAACAGGCACTTGCACAAAAAGGGCGTAATGCTAAAAGAAGGAAAAAACGCGGACAAACACTTGCCACAAAGGTAATTTGAAAGAGGAACAACGAAGGAACAACTTGAAACAAAGTGTGATTCTGGCGAAGAGAAGACACCGTGAATTGATGTAAAGGCGGTCAACCGACAAGGGTAAGGTGGGAAGAGGAACAACGTAAGGAACAACTGAGAACAAGGTGTGATTCCGGCGAAGAGAAATCCGGTGGAAAGTTGCAAGAAAGGCGGTACAATCTGGTGACAAGGTGTGAAGGTGTGAAGAGGAACAACGTAAGGAGCAACTGAGAACAAGGTGTGATTCCGGCGAAGAGAAACCGGTGGAAAGTTGCAAGTAAAGGCGGTACAATCTGCGACAAGGTGTGAAGGTGGAAGAGGAACAACGTAAGGAACAACTGAGAACAAGGTGTGATTTCGGCGAAGAGAAACCCGGTGGAAAGTTGCAAGTAAAGGCGGTACAATCTGCGACAAGGTGTGAAGGTGGGAAGAGGAACAACGTAAGGAACAACTGAGAACAAGGTGTGATTCCGGCGAAGAGAAACCCGGTGGAAAGGAGTACGTAAAGGCGGTACAACCTGTGACAAGGTGTGAAGAGGAACAACGTAAGGAACAACTGAAAACAAGGTGTGATTCCGGCAAAGAGAAACCGGTGGAAAGACGTACGTAAAGGCGGTACAACCTGTGACAAGGTGTGAAGAGCAACAACGTAAGGAACAACTGAGAACAAGGTGTGATTCTGGCAAAGAGAAACCAGGTGGAAAGTATAGCACGTAACGGCAGTACAACCTGGGACAAGGTGTGAAGGTGTGGAGAGGAACAATGTAAGGAACAACTGAGAACAAGGTGTGATTCCGACGAAGAGAAACCCGGTGGAAAGTAGTACGTAAAGGCGGTACAACCTGTGACAAGGTGTGAATTAAGAGGAACAACGTAAGGAACAACTGAGAACAAGGTGTGATTCCGACGAAGAGAAACCCGGTGGAAAGTAGTACGTAAAGGCGGTACAACCTGTGACAAGGTGTGAATTAAGAGGAACAACGTAAGGAACAACTGAGAACAAGGTGTGATTCCGGCGAAGAGAAACGCGATGGAAAGTATAGCACGTAAAGGCGGTTCAACTTGGCGTAAGGCGTGCTCACGACCCAGGCAGACCCCCGCGAATTGTTCAATGTTTGATAGGCAGATAGGAGAGGAAAAACAGAACTGGACACATCTCGCCGGGTGACCGAGTGGCCGATACACCCCCCTTCTGTCGTAAATCTTCTGATCAGCAGCCCCGTTATGCAAATGAGCCCCCCCCCCCCCTACTCCTCCATCCTTCCCTTTCGATGAATAAGTAAAACATCTGTGATGAATTGCTGGCTACTAGTGTTACTCTGGGTTTCAACTGAAAACGGTGATGCCCCAGATTGTGGACGACTGCTAGTAGGGACAGTAGCCCCGCCACCTTCCCACCTTTCCCTCCCCTACATCATCTGCAGTGGGACACCCCGGATGCAGAAGTTAAAGGGCATTCACAGCGAAGAAGCCTCGTGGACCGTGTCTAGAGGAATGGGATATAAAAAGAAAAAGAGAGAAGAATACACAGCAGTTTTTCATTCAAAAGCAGGTCCTGTTTGTTATACAGAAACTGACGTTTGAAAGTGGCGAAAACACGACCGTGGGTACTGATTTAGCTCTATGAATACTACTTTAATTATTATCGAGTATAAGTATTACTAGAAGCGTGCATGTGGAAACACTGGCACATTTTCCACCTGTCCAGGCCAGCTGGCATTTTGGCTTCACGTTCCCTTTAAGGTCCCCTCTACAGCAACCCGTAACTGCCAAACGATTCCTCTGTTAAGCCAGTCTAGGTCACAGTGTAGCTTCAGACGTTTCGCCTGCTGCCAGGAATTCACCATTAATTTATATTGCGGAAGAATTACATACTAAACTTCTTCTCCTCCTTCCCACCGACACACACACACACACACACACACACACACACACACACACACACACACACACACACACACACCACACACACACACAACACACACACACACACACACACACACACACACACACACACACACACACACACACACACACACACACAAACACACACACACACACACCACACACACACACACACACACACAGCTGACGCACACACACACACACACACACACACACACACACACACACACACACATACACACACACTACCAATAACACGCGCACTCTGACATAGGGCCTTCACACAGACAGACAGACAGACAGACACACACACACACACACTCTCTCTCTCTCTCTCCCCCCCCCCCCCCCCCCCACCTCTCTCCCCATCTCTCTCTCCACGTCCCCATAACGGACCGACATATCCCGCATCACGCTTTCCCTGTCCAGCATTTCCACTTGTATGGAAACGTCACGCACCAGGTCAGTGGGTACCTGATTTTCAGCAAGTCCAGCGTTCGGCGCGGGATCTTGGCCCACACTCCCAGCACGCTGATCTGCTGCAGCGGAAACAGAACGCTTGGCGGCACCTCGCTCGGAAACAGGTAGTCGCTAAAGGCCTCCGCGAGCCCCACGCGGGGAACGAAGGGGTAGTACTTGCGCAGCACTGGGTTTCCTGCGGAAGAGGTGGTCGTCTGCCACCTGAACATGTCCACCTGCACGTCCTTGTACTTGACCGTCAGCGCCGTGACTTCAATGCCCAGAAGTTCTCACTTTGTCGGAGAAGCGAGACACCATTGCTCTGGAAGGAATACACAACCGGGCAGAAAAGTGAGATGACAAGAGGTGAAAGTTTTAACTCACGGGACCGCGTAGTGTGTGTGTGTGTGTGTGTGTGTGTGTGTGTGTGTGTGTGTGTGTGTGTGTGTGTGTGTGTGTGTGTGTGTGTGTGTGTGTGTGTGTGTGTGTGTGATGGTGATGACGTGTTGTGTGTGTGTTGTGTGTGTGTGTGTGGTGTGGTTGTGTGTGGTGTGTGTGTGTAGTGTGTGTGTGTGTGTGTGTGTGTGGTGTGAGTGGGTGAGTGAGTGAGTGTGTGTGTTGTGTGTGTGGGGGGGTGTGTGTGTGTGTGTGTGTGTGTGTGTGTGTGTGTGTGTGAGTGGGTGAATGAGTGACGTGTGTGTGTGTGTGTGTGTGTGTGTGTGTGTGGTGTGTGTGTGTGTGTGTGTGTGTGTGTGTGTGTGTGTGTGTGTGTTAAACGATTTTGTTAACCAATTATCAAATGAAAAGAAAAAAGAAAAAAGAAAAAAGCCTGGCATAATTTGATGTCTGTTACAAACCTACTGCCGTTTGAGCACTAACCACATGACGTCATCTAACTGACAGTTTTCGAAGACCTGTGGCGTAACCATGCAGTTATGGGCATGGTTGGAGGAAGGATGTCGTAAAAAACATTTAAAAAACACACCTGTGCTTGGAGCTTCATTGTGTCCTAGCTTGCTCACAGGATGCTAGATATATATTATAGATACATACATTATGCGCTGGTCGGTTGGCATTGCATGTTCACATTTGGTGATTGTAACCAGCCTGAAACGTTTTACCGTATTGTGGCTCCCTTTTATTAGGCATTTACCCACCAAATGTTTACTGCTATTTCATAGCCCCATGTATCCACCTTCATTCCTGCCTGTCCCATATCACGTTTGACGTCTAAACGTCATTTATTCCATGTGTGTACCGGTGTGTCGCAGCTTAGAAAATGTGTACATGTGTGTACATGTACATTTTGATTTCCATTCTTGTTTTGAATTGTGAAGTGCTTTGAGCCAGTCAAGTTGGATTAGGCGCTATATAAGAATTACGTATTATTATATTATTATTATTATTATATTATTATTATTATTATTATTATTATTATGTATAATTAGATCTAGAATAGTCCCTTGTTTGGGCGAGGGCTGGATGTAAAAAAGCATACACGCTTATCTATTGTATTACCCTCGTTAATAAAGAATTGTATCTTGTCTTAGACTCAGATCTTACTCGTCCGCCGCTAAGTCGTCGGCCCTTCTGGAGACGTCCAGGTCCCCGTCGTGCACCATGATGTCGCCCTCCCGTATCACGCCCAGCAGGGTGCCGAAATCCAGCCAGTAGGTGGCGTTCTCGTCGTTCAGGAAGCTCACCACCTGCCGCAAGACGAAGCGCATGCGCTCTCTCCGGCCCTGGTCCATGGCGCAGTCGTCGTTGTAGTAGCCCATGGCGCTGGGAAGGACGAGGTAGTGGAGGGACAGAACCAGCACGACGAGCAGGAGAACACAGAAGGAGGCCAGCATCAGGCGCTGCGATCCGCGTCTGCCGCTGCTGCGGATCGTGATGGCGCTGACGCGGGGAGGAGACGAGGCCTCAAAATGAGGCTCGGCCTTGACGGAAACGAGGTCACGGAGGCGGCAGCACCGGAAGCAGAGGCTTCCGACGAGACGTTGGACACGGCTCACACAAAACATCCCCGTCTGAAAAGATCGGACAGGTATTAGTCATCGTCATCGTCGTCATCATCACCGTCGTCATCGTCGTCGTCATCATTGTCGTTGTCGTCGTCATCATCGCCGTCATCATCATCTTCGTCGTCGTCATCGTCGTCATCATCGTCGACATCATGCGGTGGTTGACTGATTGTAGGGTTAACGTCTACAGACACCACGTAGAGGGAAAAAAGAAGGGGGGGAGGGGGGTATCGGGTACTAATAATTAAAAAAACAAGTCCCAAGCGCTCCGGGGGATGGGGGTGGTGGTATCGGGTACTAATAAAAAGAAAAGAAAAGAAAAAAGTCCCAAGCGCTCCTACCCGCAGTGACCGACAGAACAATAGAAGGTAAGGTGGTGGGCACCTCGCCAGATAGAAGGTAAGGTGGTGGGCACCTCGCCAGATAGAAGGTAAGGTGGCGGGCACCTCGCCAGATAGAAGGTAAGGTGGTGGGCACCTCGCCAGATAGAAGGTAAGGTGGTGGGCACCTCGCCAGATAGAAGGTAAGGTGGTGGGCACCTCGCCAGATAGAAGGTAAGGTGGTGGGCACCTCGCCAGATAGAAGGTAAGGTGGTGGGCACCTCGCCAGATAGAAGGTAAGGTGGTGGGCACCTCGCCAGATAAAGTAAGGTGGTACATGCCGTGTAAGGTGGTGGGCACCTCGCCAGATAGAAGGTAAGGTGGTGGGCCTGCCCGATAGTGTCGGGCACTCGCCAGATAGAAGGTAAGGTGTGCGGCACCTCGCCAGACAGAAGGTAAGGTGGTGGGCACCTCGCCAGATAGGGTAAGTGGCCGGGTCGCAGTAGGGGTGGCCGACAGTGCGAACTGGCCGTTCAGCCGCGCGGAAGAACGGAACAAAGACAGTGTCCAGAGAACCATCTGTCGAGGAGAGCGGCGCAGAGAAACTTATTTATAAATTATAGTGTCGGTATACATGGCCCTGTCAGTGGTGGGGTTTGCCCGATAGTGTCGGTATACATGGCCGTGTCAGTGGTGGGGTTTGTCCGACAGGTCGGTATCTGTAGTGGTGGGGTGTCGGCCCGACAGTGTCGGTATAATGGCCGTGTCAGTGGGGGGTGTCGGCCGACATGTCGTTACATGGCCGTGTCAGTGGGGGGTTGGCCGAGCCGTGTCAGTGGTGGGGTTGCCCGAAGTGTCGGTATACATGGCCGTGTCAGTGTGGGGTTTGCCCGAAGTGTCGGTATACATGGCCGTGTCAGTGGTGGGGTTTGCCCGACAGTGTCGGTATACATGGCCGTGTCAGTGGTGGGGTTTGCGCCCGACAGTGTCGGTATACATGGCCGTGTCAGTGGTGGGGTGTGCGGCCCGACAGTGTCGGTATACATGGCCGTGTCAGTTGGGGTTGCGGGGCGAAGTGTCGGTTACATGGCCGTGTCAGTGATGGGGTTTGCCCGAAGTGTCGGTATACATGGCCGTGTCAGTGGTGGGGTTTGCCCGATAGTGTCGGTATACATGGCCGTGTCAGTGGTGGGGTTTGCCGACAGTGTCGGTATACATGGCCGTGTCATGGTGGGGTTGGCCCAGGTCGGTATACATGGCCGTGTCAGTGTGGGGTTGCCGACAGTGTCGGTATACATGGCCGTGTCAGTGGTGGGGTTTGCCCGACAGTGTCGGTATACATGGCCGTGTCAGTGGTGGGGTGTGCGGCCCGACAGTGTCGTTACATGGCCGTGCGTGGTGGGTGCGACAGTGTCGGTATACATGGCCGTGTCAGTGGTGGGGTGTGCGGCCCGACAGTGTCGGTATACATGGCCGTGTCAGTGTGGGGTTGGCCGACAGTGTCGGTATACATGGCCGTGTCAGTGGTGGGGTTTGCCGACAGTGTCGGTATACATGGCCGTGTCAGTGGTGGGGTTTGCCCGACAGTGTCGGTATACATGGCCGTGTCAGTGGTGGGGTGTGCGGCCCGACACTGTCGGTATACATGGCCGTGTCAGTAGTGGGGTGTGCGGC
The DNA here is from genome assembly GCA_018857735.1 of Alviniconcha marisindica. Lineage (NCBI taxonomy): Eukaryota > Metazoa > Mollusca > Gastropoda > Provannidae > Alviniconcha > Alviniconcha marisindica. Next base: position 851,852 of record JABMCL010000054.1, on the reverse strand, counting down.
CCGACAGTGTCGGTATACATGGCCGTGTCAGTGGTGGGGTGTGCCCGAAAGGGTCGGTATACATAGGTGTTCGTGTCAGTGCTGGGGCTTGGCCGACAGTGTCGGTATACATGGCCGTGTCAGTGGTGGAGTTTGCCCGATAGTTCGGTATACATGGCCGTGTCAGTGATGGGGTTTGCCCGATAGTGTCGGTATACATGGCCGTGTCAGTGGTGGGGTTTGCCCGACAGTGTCGGTGACGGATGGCCGGGGTGGTGGGGTGTTCAAGGCCGGTGGTCATGATGAGTAGGTCAGGGCGGGAGGTGGGACGGGGGGGGGGGGGGGGGCGGTGGGGTAGGTAGGGGGGGGCATGGTGAGCTAGGTCAGGGCGGGGGCATGGTGAGCTAGGTCAGGGCGGGGGCATGGTGAGCTAGGTCAGGGCGGGGGCATGGTGAGCTAGGTCAGGGCGGGGGCATGGTGAGCTAGGTCAGGGCGGGGGCATGGTGAGCTAGGTCAGGGCGGGGGCATGGTGAGCTAGGTCAGGGCGGGGGCATGGTGAGCTAGGTCAGGGCGGGGGCATGGTGAGCTAGGTCAGGGCGGGGGCATGGTGAGCTAGGTCAGGGCGGGGGCATGGTGAGCTAGGTCAGGGCGGGGGCATGGTGAGCTAGGTCAGGGCGGGGGCATGGTGAGCTAGGTCAGGGCGGGGGGCATGGTGAGCTAGGTCAGGGCGGGGGCATGGTGAGCTAGGTCAGGGCGGGGGGCATGGTGAGCTAGGTCAGGGCGGGGGCATGGTGAGCTAGGTCAGGGCGGGGGCATGGTGAGCTAGGTCAGGGCGGGGGCATGGTGAGCTAGGTCAGGGCGGGGGCATGGTGAGCTAAGTCAGGGCGGGGGGCATGGTGAGCTAGGTCAGGGCGGGGGCTTGTGCAGTTTGTCCACTTTACAGCTCAGACCGCCTGCCGGTTCCCGTCATCACGACACCCTCCCTCCCCTTCCTTTCATCAATGCATGATAATATTAACCAACAAACCCCCACAACGTCCTACTGATAACTGACGCTACAACAGCAAACTCTAATAATCTAATCGACTCTAATCTAGACTTCACCTCGGATCTCTTCGGCGTTTTTTTCTTTCTTTTTCCCCCCTTTTTTTCTCTCTCATACAATTCCTCTCTGTTTAGTCGTCACGGAAAAATCACACTGTTCTGTTCGGCGTTACGTCCACAGAAACCATGAGGCTTATTAGATGGGGAGCCCAGGACGGCCACCTCGACTTTCACACAGCTCCTGAGCTCTGCCCAGCTGTGAAATTATGCCGTCTTAAATACTGTCTCTGAAATCACGCAAGTGGCTTCGATTCCGGCACCACCACCACCAGCCGTGTAGCTACTGCGTATAGGACAGCAGCCCCCGAGGCACTAGCCCTTTTCGAAACCCACACACGCCATGCATGCGGCGTTCCCACACCACGTTCAATTGTTTTTATTTCACATCACTCAAAGACCCGCGGCTACCTATCGGGGTTGCTTGCATGCATGCAGCCTACCCTTTCTTGAACGGGTGGCAATTAAAAATCAATGGAACCGAACCGAGAGACGGCGAAAATGGCTAGGAAGGCAGAGGTGTCTAAGAACTCCGCAAATGTTGCAGCTTCCTGCAGGGCGTTAAGACCAACAAGGTGCTTGAGGTGATGCTGTGGGGCTTAACCCCTTCACTGCCACAGCCTGTAAAATTTCCGGGGCTGAATGATGCACGGACGCTCCTGCGAACAGTATATTTTCCGGTCTTATTACATCTGTTTGAAATGCTATGCGTTTTGATGAAAATTGTTTCACATACCAGTGCGAAAAAAGAAAACAAAAAAGCTGAAGGGTTTCAAATTTCGCACTTTTATGGGTCGTTTTCAAGTGACATCGTGGCAGTGAAGGGGTTAATGTCCTTAAATGTCGGGCTGACGTCAGTATTTGGGACAAAGCTTGAGGCTTGCAGGCCGCATTCAGTGCAAACAGGATGCGTTTCAGTTGCGAAATGTTTCCGGGACAATCGCGTGAAATCCCCCTCCCCCCTCCCGCCCCCCAGTACACACACACGCACGCACGCACGCACACACACACGCACGCACGCACGCACGCACTCACATACGTATATACACACGCACACACGCACGCACACACACACACACACACACCACACACACACACACACACACACACACACACACATACACACACACACACAACCACACACACCACACACACACACACACACACACACACACACACACACACACACACACACACAACACACACACACACACACACACACACACACACACACACACACACACACACACACACACACACACACACACACACACACACACAAGCACGCACGCACACACACACACGCACGCACGCACGCACGCACGCACACACAAACACACCGCCCAGCCTCGTGCCCAGCGCACAGTTCTGCTTGGTATCGAGATCCAAGCACACAAAAGGTTAAAAAGACCGCTATTTATAAGGACAAAACACAAATGCTAATTTTCAGGGTAATCCACCTTATCAAGCTACAAAACGACACTTAAACAACAGTTAAACGGTGAAGAAAGAGATGCACAACTGGGACACTTATCTGCTTTTGGTTGAGCTGTGTCGTTTTCGTGTCGAGTGCTTGGAAGAATCCTTCAATAAAAAAATAAAAAATATAAAAATCTGCTTGGTATCGGCCAGCTGGACCTGAACTGGCGTTTCCGAAATGGATGGTGCTGTCGTTGTCGGACGATGAAAGGACATATTTGCCTCCGTCGAAATGCTACAGTCCCGTCCTTTGGGACACAGGAGCAGACCCCACGACAACTCTCCACTTAGTCTCAGACGTATAGTCACAAACTGTAAGTCTGAGCTCAGCATTCTTCAGTCACAGTTCATTGAGAAAGGTTTCAAGAAAGCCGAAAATTCTGAACAGAGAAACGCAATGAACCGGGTTACATTTAATTACGCATGTGTTTACGTATGTATTTGTGACGCTCAGCATTCTTCAGTCACAGTTCATTGAGAAAGGTTTCAAGAAAGCCGAAAATTCTGAACAGACTGTGGTGTTACTGTTGTTTTTATTTACACTAAATAAACTATAAGTCTGAGTGAGATTAGACTACATGAACCGTGCATGGGGTGCTGTAATACTGCTAGCAGACTTACTGTGAGAATAGTCTTCAAGGTACGTAGACCTAAACGTCCAGGTGAGCTGCGCTTAACATTTGCGGCGAGAACAAAGAGTAGATACAACCAGAATAGACTTCACGGTACCTTCCCACGGCACACTGGATATTTAACGTTGGGGAACGGCGACAGCTCAATGGTAGACCGCCGGATTCGTGAATAAACCTTTCACTGCCGTGCTTGCCGCACCGTCACTGGAAAAACGAGCAATAGAGGTGCCAAATTTGAAACCATTCAGGCTTTTTCCCCTGCTCGCATGAGCACACAGAAGGACTTCTACAAAAATGCACAGCACCGAAAGTAGAGTTGCTATAGGCCCATCAAATATACTGTTTGAAGCGTGTATGTGTACACTTTTCAGGCCGGAAAATTTACGAGCTGGGGCAGTTAAGGGGTTAAAAGTCGCGGCTTCGAGTCCCTGCAGGAGCGGCGGGGGAATTTTCTTCTCCGGGGTCAACTTTCTGTGCCGACTCTTATTTCGGTACTAGAGCACAGTGGCTTTGCTTGAAAGCAGAGAATAGCGCTATATTAGTTGCCATTGTGAAGCGCTTAGGGCTCATCTCGACAAGTGCTCATTAAAAAATATATATATATATAAAAAGAAATCCAGTATTTTACAAAAGTAACATTCCAAAGAAAAATCAGTGCTTCGATGGAGGGTCTGAATCAAAACTGATTTATCCAGAGCCACAGCCAACGGTTAGGGCAGGAACAGCAATAAAGATCTCCGGCAACGACTTCACTGAGGTCAACAATACTACTAATAACAGAGTCATTTCTATAGCGCCATATCTCACCTACGAGAAACAACACACAAAGGATTTAATTAGCGCTAGAAATACGTAACACAAGTACATCAACAAAGACCTGAGTTGCCTACGGTAATTCTCACCTGGCATGCGTGCAAATACAAGGTACTTCTTCTCACCGACAAGGGTGAGCACACCGCGCTTTACAAGATCCAAACACAAAAAGGTTCAAACGAACGCTTATTTATTTTAACACGGACACACAGTGTGCAAAAATGTTTCGGGGAAATCCCCTTTATTAAGCCGCAAAACGACATTTAGCAGATAAACGGTCAAAAACGATGAAAAATTAAATAAAAAGATATCTTGTTTTGGTTGAGTTTTTACAGCTTGTTCGATGTTTAGGAAAATTGACATCGCTCTGTCGAAAATTACCACCGACAAAAATTGTCGGAAGCCTATAGCCATAAACTAATTCATTGTATTCTTCCTGATCTACCATTCTCAGTCAGAAGCAGAAGTGTCTGTCCTCTCCAAGGGTTTAAAATTCGTACCACTGAAACCCTCTGTTAACAAGTATGACGTCATTCACGACTGCCAACGTTTTTTTGCGCTCATTAAGATGAATGGCAGTCCTTGGTCATCCACCTAAACGTCAACACAAACCTGACGATGACATTTCCACTGAACTGTTCCAAACTCCCATCCACAGCGAACTTCCCACGGCGTGGTTGCAGAAGTGCAATGCCAGTAATTATGGGTGGTCCAGTGAAGCTGGTTTGCACGAGTGAATGAATGCCCTTTGTAATCTTTTGCGCAGGAAGTCGCAAGAGGTTGCAGCGTCACTTCCGGGCCGATTTCTGAGGAGGCGTTCCTTCACATTGTGTGTCGTCTTAACGCCTCTTCATTTCCTCTGTTAAAGCCTAAACTAGCCCACCCCTAAGATGATTGACATTTGTTAGTAATAAAGATTACCCAGAGCAGAAACAAGCAGCGGCGCCGTAGGCCGGACGGCCGAGGGCCGGGGGGCCGCGACACCAACCACATTGCCGGTTGTATATATACAAACCCAGCGACCACGGTTCCAGAGCTGGACTAAAGTTAACTAAGCCAAAGAAGGAACCACACTTTAGAGTTGTTCGCTTAACTTTGGTCTCATGCGTGTGTTTCGGCTTTACCGGTCAGTGTGTATGTGTGTGTGTGTTCATTCATGATCAATACGTGATCAAATATGAAGACCTATAAACTTCACTTTTCAGATGTTAACGTTTGCCATTTCTACGCCTTTGGTATTTGGTGAATCCCCCCTCGGCTATATTCGCGCAGATATAATAATCATGGTTGACCGGGAAACAACAACAACCGATTCTCAATGATGTGTGTGTGTGTGTGTGTGTGTGTGTGTGTGTGTGTGTGTGATGTAATGTGTGTGTGTGTGTGTGTAGTGTTGTGCTGATCCTCCTGATACTGATAGTCATGAGATGCTACGTGCAAGTAATTAACGCAGTCATGAGATGCCACGTGCAAGTAATTAACGCAGTCATGAAATGTCACGTGCAAGTAATTGGCAATGGAAGTTGAACGTAGAATTGCGAAGCAGTAAAATGATTGGCGAAAATGCCATTTCTTTGGTTGCAAGATTCAAGAAAGGTGATGGAGAATGGGAGAAAAGTGTCTTTACGTCGTTTTTCGGTAACCAGAAGATCGCGAGTTCGTGGAAAAATACGTTTTTTGCCATCCTATAGCACGGGCAACAAGTTATTGCTTGTTGCCAGACACATTTTCTGACTACGGACCTTCAAAAATACCTTTAAAGTTGGCACTGTAAACTTCGCGAATTTATTGTCACCGCCTTCCGTTGTGAAGAAAGTACAATACAATACAATACAATACAAATTTATTGTCTCTATGTAGAGAAATTTGCATTCTGGCTCGTCATTTACAAAAAAACATTCAATACAGTTAACAATAAAACATCAACAACTCAATAAAACACGGTCAAATACAAGGAATATTTAACAATAACAATGTACACACACACACACACACACACACACACACACACACACACACACGCACGCACGTACGCACCGGAAGTTAAAAACAACCAAGGGACTTTTAAGCGATGTCAGGCAAAAGTCAAGGGAGTTAACAACCCCGCCTGAACCGCCTAATATTAACAAGTGCTTAACGGAAGTACGCAACCTCCAGTTTAAGCCATCCAAACATTCCAACCTTACACCTGCGGAATACATCGCTTTAAGCAATCTTCAAAAGAGAGACTGACGATGTCGTCGTCAAACCAGCTGACAAAGGAGGTGCTGTTGCTGCGCGCAACAGAAACCTCCACATCGAAGAGGCATATCAGAGACAACTTGACAACCCCACAAACTATCAAAAACTCAAAAAAGCCTACTCTTTCTACTGACCAGAAAGAAATCTCTAACACTGTGAAAGACTGTAACCAGTTACCACCGACAGCCAAACTTCTCATCAAACACCAACCAAAGAATCCAACGTTTTGCCTACTGCCCAAAAATTCAAAAAGCCAACAACCCCGGTCGGCGTTTCAGCTTGTAGCTGCCCATTCTTCCAAACACCGAACAAGCTGTAAAAACTAAACCAAAAACAAGATGTCTTTTTATTTCATTTTTCATCGTTCTTGACCGTTTATCTGTTGTTTAAGTGTCGTGTTGTTGCTGGATAAAGGGGATTTCTCCGAAACTGAATTTGCATACTGTGTGTCCGTGTTAAAATAAATAAGCGTTCGTTTGAACCTTTTTGTGTTTGGATCCTGTTTTAGAACGCTAGCATTCATTTTGTTTTTCGCGCTTTACAAGATCAACAAAAATGTACACATTAAAAATTCGAAAATAATGATTATATAGTCATAATATTGTAAAGGTTCCTCGCATACCACACACACACACACACACACACACACACACACACACGTACGCACATACACACACACGCACACACACACGCACAGACACAGACACACACGTACACACTCACACACACAAACACGCACATACACACGCAAACACACACGCACACACACAGACACACACACACACACACACACACACACGGTCCACGGGAGAGGAGTGGGCGATGGTGGAGGGTCCATCCACCGCGCTCTGCTCCACATAAAATAATACATGTACGCACCCGCAGTTTGTCTGAGTGTGTGTAGACAGGAAGTGTAGGAGTAACAATAACAATATACTTTATTAATCCCAGTGGGAAATTAAAGCTGTCGTTCGATCGCACAACGAAGAACATAATAATTCTAAATCTTGAACCACACGCACATGTGAAGCTTAGACATACGCCCCCTTTCTCTCAATCTGCATACACTAATACTAAGTTATAGCAAACTCAAAATTACCTGGAATAATGCTTTCTCTGTGTCAACCAGAACCAAACATAATAATACTACATATTACAGCATTATAAAAAGTTACTAGCATATCTGAAAATTACTCCAAATGATCTCAGCTTTCTCATGCAATACATTCTCGAGTTAACTTTTCAGTTCAGCACAAAGTTGATGTTCTCTTTCCAGTTCAATTTACTATCAAAACCCACATCTAAGTACTTATATGTATCTACTCTCTCTACTGCTTCTCCTTTAATGTACACTGGTTTGGGGCATCTTTAATTCTTCCTAAAAATCAATGCACATCTCTTTCGTTTTGGAAACATTCAAATACAAGTAATTTTTATCACACCAATTTACAAAGTTTTCAGTCTGCTTGTGGTATATTGCATCTTCATCATAACTAATTTTTCCAACCAGTTCTGTATCATCTGCGAATTTTACTAGAGGACATGGCTCATCAGTGCTTCTACAGTCAGCTGTATACATCGCAAACAAAAAGGGTGCTAAAACTGTACCTTGAGGTGCACCAGTGTTTGTACTAATAGCAGATGACAGTAATCCATATAGCCTCACATACTGAAGTCTACTTGTAAGATAGTCAAAGGTCCATGAAATAACGGATGACGGTAGTTTCATGTTTAAAAGTTTTTGAACAAGTAAATGTGGCTGTATTGTGTTAAAGGCACTGGAAAAATCGAAGAACATAATTCTTACAGTACTTCCCCTCCCCCCCCCCTTCTAAATGCGAGTATATATTTTCTAAACTGTATAAAGCCGCATCATCAGTACTCCTGTTTTTCCTGTAAGCAAACTGTAATGGATCGATGAAATCTTTTACTAACTTTTCCAGTTTACAGAGGACCACGCGTTCACATACTTTCATCACAGCAGAGGTAAGCGCTACAGGGCGAAGATCATTCATGGACGATATAACAGGTCGTTTCGGTATAGGCACAATGCATGCAGTTTTCCAAGTAGCTGGAACAATATTTGTGGAGAAACACGCATTAAATATAATGCAAAAAATATAAGCAAGCTGTTCAGCACATGCCTTAAGTACTCGTGGTGCAATGTTATCTGGGCCAGTGGTTTTGTTGGGATTCACATGCTGAAACGCGCGCCGAACCTCGTCCTCGTTTGCATTGAGCCTTTGAAAGTCATCCTCCTCAGCAGACGTTCTATTCAAAATATCATGAATCTGCCTATGTTTTGGGGAAAAATCGTGACAGTCAAAACGACTGAAGAATTGATTCAGTTCATTGACTTCGCCGGCAGTGTTCACTGAGGCGATTTTCTGTGTGTTACCGTTTACATATCTGCTCATCAACTTTATACCACTCCACACTCTTCTCATATTATTATATGTGAAATGACTTTCTATTTTGTTTTTATACTGTTCCTTTTCTTTACGAATTTCCTCTTTCAGTTCCTTTTGCACAGACCTATATTTTTCCTTATCATTCTTTAGGAACGCAAGTTTCTTCCTGTTGATAATGCCTTTAATTCTTTTAATTATCCAGGGTTTGTTATTGGGGAACATTTTTACAGTTTTCTGTGGTATTGTACACTCTACACAGAAATCAATATATCTGCACACTGACTCAGTTAGCTCACTGATATCACTTGATGACCCGACAAAAACATCCCAATCAGTGCAGCCTAAAGATCCTTTAAGTTTTTCAGCAGCATCATCAGACCACTCTTTTATAGTGCCAGTAACAGTGGGTTCCCTCTGCACCAAAGGCCTATATCTGGGGATAAGCTGAACAATGTTATGGTCAGATCGTCCGAGCGGAGGGAGAGACACAGAGGTATAGGCGTCTTTGACATTTGTGTAGCACTGGTCAAGTATACGATCTTTCCGTGCAGCACATTTTACGTGTTGAAAATAGTTGCGATTGATGTTTTAAGTGAACAGTGATTAAAATCACCGGTAATAATTTTAAATGCATCGTGGGCAGAAGTCTCAAGGTCGACGACGTGGCTGCTGATCGCGTTTACAGCACCCTTCGCATTTGCACTTGGTGGCACATAAACTGTAGTGATGAGAACATGTGAAAACTATCCTCATGGCATATAATACGGTCTCACACTGACAGTCAACAGCTCAACATTTGGTGTACATACCTTGTTATTCCGATGACACCACTTCTCATTCACAAACAAACGCACACAAAGTAGAGCCAACTTGTTCTTCCTTGACAAAACAGTTAACCAAGCTCGTCAGTGTCGACTGTTCTTTTCTTAGGATGCACTCCTTTTAGTGATGTTGTGAAAACTAGAGAGAGAGAGAGAGAGAGAGAGAGAGAGAGAGAGAGAGAGAGAGAGAGAGAGAGAGAGAGAGAGAGAGAGAGAGAGAGAGAGAGAGAGAGGGGGGGGGGGGGGGGGGGGATTTGTTATCGTATTATTTACAGTGCTGCAGCACTAAGGACACTGACTGTTTAAAAGACACGTCACACCGAATGTGTAACTATTCCAAGCGATTATCTGAGTAGATTAATGTGTTTCATAGCCCAGCACGTGTAAAGTTTTATTTTAATTGTATAGGCCCTATCTTCTTAAACGTATCGCACATCTGCTGATATGAAATGCGTGTGGGCACGTTGTTGCCTTGGGAATAGGATACGTCAGCATATAGAGACATGTTGATACATTTAACAGTAGGTCTAATCGTTCTATGTTGCAATATTTATATAAATTATAATGCCGATAAGTTAAGTAGGGCCTATTGCTGAGGTTTATCGCTTGCTTCAGTCTCCGACTACTGGCGTTTTTATCCACCGAAATCATCATTTTATGTCAAATATTATATGCTTGCTTAGGGATCTGGTGTCCATCTTTAAAACGCGCAAATGTTTCAAGCACCATAATATACTGTTCACACAAAGTGGGTATCGGCCGAGTTTACCGTACATCATCTTGCTTGGTGTTCTTACAGAAAGAGAGAGGGTTGGAGAGGGAGAGAGTGGGGGGGGGGGGGGGAGAGAGACAGAGAGAGAGAGAGAGAGAGAGAGAGAGAGAGAGAGAGAGAGAGAGAGAGAGAGAGAGAGAGAGAGAGAGAGAGAGAGAGGGAGAGAGAATACGAATGTTTGAATGGATAGGCCATCTGCCCGTGTCATTGCGGGTGGTGGGTGATGGGGTAGACAACAATTGTTCATCAATAATCATCAATCAATGGAATAATGTTTAGCAATCACACACATACACACGCACGCACGCACGCACACACACACACACACACACACACACACACACACACACACACACACACACACACATACACACACACACACACACACACACACACACACACTCACTCACGCACGCACACACTCATTCTTGCGTGCTGTCTCTGTTTCTCTCTGTCTCTGTCTGTCTGTCTGTCTGTCTGTCTCTCTCTCTCTCTCTCTCCCAGACACTCCTGTCTGACCACTCTCGGCCTTGCACGTAGCGGCCGACTAGTCAGTTAGGCCTGTAGAGACTGGTCAGTTAGCCTGTAGAGACTGGTCAGTTAGGCCTGTAGAGTCTGGTCAGTTAGGCCTGTAGAGACTGGTCAGTTAGGGCCCGTAGAGACTGGTCAGTTAGCCTGTAGAGACTGGTCAGTTAGGCCTGTAGAGCTGGTCAGTTAGGCTTGTAGAGACTGGTCAGTTAGGCCTGTAGAGTCTGGTCAGTTAGGCCTGTAGAGACTGGTCAGTTAGGCCTGTAGAGAGAGAGAGAGAGAGAGAGAGAGGGCACATGCAGGCAAGACATGCTGGTAGTATCGTCAACCATTTCGTCTGATTTATCCACAACAGATTTTTAAAACAAAAACAAAACGAAAAAACGCTACAAAATAAAACAAAGCTGAGGTAACCGAACACGCTAGGTTAACCTATCAATTAACTGACCCTGTCCTTGTCGTACGTCTTCCAATAGAAAAAGAACACACGATCAACGTTCCCTGGCTCACTGCCCGGATTGTAGACTACATGTGCTGCTGTGTGATCCGGATGACAGATACTCTTAACCCCTTCACGGAAGGCTTCCGGGCCACACAGTGCAACGTATGCCATTCTAGCACAACCTAGCTCAATGAGTAGTGTTCACGCGCCCTCACAGGCGTCAGTTGTTGCATCAGCTCTACTCATTATTGCAAATTTCGCTTGATTAGTCTCCTGGTTTGATTAGCTGACGTGATAGCATTGTTCCTCGTGATGTGGCCGTTATCGTGGTACCAGTTTTGTGTGTCACTTCCACTGGAAGTGAGGACAGTTGGTCTTGTTCTGTTTCTGCAAGTCCTGACTCTACTCTCTGTGTTACACCGCTTGCCGCCAGCCGGTCATGTGAGCCTGTGTTCAGTGACAGCGTGTTCAGTGCAGCCGTACGTCGCAACAACGCGTGAGCTACACAACACACAGAAGAAAGTGTTGTTTGCCACCTGTGCCGCCCCTGTCCCCCGCTACACTCGACATGACTTCTGTCTCTGGAAACCGCTCCTCCCCCCCTCCCCCCCCTCCCAGCTGATCGCACGTCTATCGCATCTCGGCATTGCGAGAAACGTGCCCAGAAAGCCACGCCGATCGAGAAGAGGAGGGAAGAACGAACGGAGGAAGATCAAAGTGATCGTCGGTTTTCGTGATCGACTTCCATCCGATTCTTCCAGTTCTCCAACCCCCTGTCATCAGCCTGCCGATCTTGGACTTTTACCGTTTCAGTTCAGCTCTCCTCCCTCACTCTGACGAGTGTCAACACACCACTTCCGTACGTACCACCTTCCTCTCCACCCAGTGACCGTGACGACCACCTTCCTCTCCACCCAGTGACCGTGACGACCTCTCAGCCTCTTCGCTCAGCGTTCCGCTGCTTCACATTCCCCTTAGTACTTCCTCAGCCGAAAACACACTCCTTGTCAGCCTCTTCAATGCAAGATCCGTCGGCACTTCCAGGAGGAGGTCCGACATATCCACCTTCATTCAGGACAACAACATCGACATCATGCTGCTGACGGAGACCTGGCTGCGCCCTGCCGGTGACGAGGCCAAGATGGCCGACCTGGCTCCGCCTGGGTACTCGGTCCTCTCCCTTCCCCCGCTCTGCAGGGGGGTCCGGCGCAAAAGGCGGGGGCATCGCCTTCGTCATAAGGGACTCTCTGAAGCCGCGTGTCTCTACCACTTCGTCCTCTCCTGTTCAGCACCCCTGCTTTGAAACCGCTCAGCTGACTCTAACCTACAACAAGCAACTAACCAACTTCTTCTGTAACTACCGCCCTCCACCCAGCAAAAAGAACAAATTCTCTGACTTCATGTTTTTCGATCAGTTTTCCGACTTCCTTGAACACTCTGACAGTCTGCCTGGCAAAACACTCCTTATAGGTGACTTTAACTTTCATTTTGAAAACGTAAAAAAAAAAACTCCAGAAAACTACACGATATCATAGACATATTTAACCTAACCCAGCCGTTTCTGAACCTACTCACAACCAAGGCCATCTGCTCGACTTAGTGTTTTCCAAGCAAAGTGATAACATCCTCATTTCTACAAAACTACACCATGGACTAACATCTGACCACACAGCCATCTTGTGCAAACTTGATGTATCTGTACCCGTACAAAAATCCTGAAACTTTTTCGTACCGATGCCTCAAAAAGATTGACACCGGCGCCTTTAAACAAGATCTCACTCACGCTGTCTCACAAGTCAGTTCTATCAGTGATTACATAACCATCTCTGTTCTGTCCTTGACAAGCACGCCCCTTTCTGCCGTTGCACAGTCCGTACAAGGAAGCCGAGGCCCTGGTTCAGCAGTATTGCGAAGCAATTCTATGAGCTGAAACGGGAGCGTCGGCAGGTGGAGAGACGATGGCTCAACTCTAAGCTCACCGTCCACAAACAGATATACGACTCAATTAAACAGAAAGTAACAAACCTTGTAGATAAAGCCAAACAAGCCTATTACTCTGCTAAGATTCAGTCTAGCACAACCTGTAAACAGCTCTTTCAAAACTTCAACACCATCCTCGGCAAAAGCAGATCTTCACCTCTTCCTTCAACATTTGACTCTGACGACCTTCTGAATGTCCTTTCTGATTACTTCACTGAGAAAATCCGCAAAATCAGAAACAATTTTCCTCTTCCAAACCCAACTGCTTTTGCCCTGATACCTCTTTTGCTGGAAATCCCTTGCTAACTTTTGAGCCTGTCACTGATGAATTTGTCTTAAAAATAATCAACAGTGCATCTGCCAAGTCTTGTGAACTTGATCCCATTCCCACCACGCTTCTTTATGAAAACCTTGACATCCTCTTGCCGGCCACCACGAACATCATCAACACATCTCTTACCACTGGCATCGTACCACGTGATCTGAAGATAGCCGTCGTCAAACCTCTATTGAAAAAGCCATCACTTGACAAAAATCTTTTGAAAAACTACCGTCCCATTTCTAGCCTTCCATTTCTGTCCAAAATCCTTGAAAAAGTCGTTCTCCACAAACTTCTCTCCCATCTCCAAGAAAACAACCTCAGCAATCCATTTCAGTCAGCCTATCCAGCAGGACACAGCACTGAGACCGTTTAGTTATCTATTGTAAACGATATTTTCTCCGCTCTGGACAATGGCAACATTTCTGTTCTTCTTTTCTTGGATCTTTCTGCCGCTTTTGACACTATTGACCACCAAATTCTCTCCCGCCTGAACTCTAGTTTTCGGCATTCAGTCTACTGCACTAACAGTCATACCTCTCAGACAGATATCAGTCCACTTCAGTCAATAACTCGTCTTCGTCACCATCACAGCTCATGTACTGTTGCCTCAGGGCTCAGTACTGGAGCCCATTCTCTTCGTCCTGTACACTACGCCTCTCTCCGATATCACAGCTAACCACTCTGTAAACCATCAGCTTTTCGCAGTTGACACACCGTTCCAGAAATCCACTCCTCTCAGTGAAGTGACCAACCTCACCAAAGAACTCAATGCATGCACAGATGACATAAAAACATGGATGACGGAAAATCAGCTCAAACTGAACGACGACA